>LKNJ01002574.1:0-61725 GCA_002120245.1 Maccullochella peelii
TCAGTTTTTGGGTTCTGCAGCTTATAAAAACTTAGTTCTGGTTCTTTACCCTGTTGGTAGTGCATCCCACCACACAGCAGCTTTTAGGCATGTTTCCGTTTGCTAGCAGACTGAAGTGCACTCTGTCTTTATGAGACTGGAGATGTAACTGACTGGTGATCCACACATTATAAACGGTGCTCTACTTGAACTGCTGTTGTTGTTGCTGAACTAGCAAATAGGCAAGTTACCAGCACACCACTTCTGTCAGACTGCCATCTATTTGTGTTTGAGACGCAAGTTACCGATTCATATTTTGATACGAGGTCATGTTTATTGGGATTTACATGAGCCTTGTATTTATATTGTTTTCTACAGTAGATTTATTACAAAAGACTAAAACTATAAAAGGGGAGACTTTAACTTTTCATCCAGGGGCCAAATATTTTTATTAGATGGATTTGGTCCATGAGTTTGCCAACTAGAACTCCATGTTTTCCACATTTCAGCGTCTGTGAGGTGTATTTTTGCAAACTGTCTGGTGTCCTTCTGTCAGTGTGGTTATTCGGATGGCCAGCTGTAGACACAGCCTAATAATGACGATAATGATGGAGCCAGAAATCCTGACATTTCAGAAATTGTTTTGTACGCTTCTCCAGTTCTGTGCCTCCCAACAACTCTGCCGGAAAACTTTAGAGACAGTTGCTTGAACTTCATGCTGGAGAGTTTCTGCTCTGATCTGTCGGACTTCATACGGACAGAGCTCCACTGAAATTGTTCAGTCAGTTGAATTGGCCACAAGTGAACCCAAACCATGTTACTGAATTACTGCAAAAAAAGAGACAAAAACACACTTTTCAATTCAATTTGTTAGGTTTTTTTCGATGGCATAAAAATATGTCTGCTTTTGTCTTTTTATTGATTTGTAATTCTCTGTTGATGTAAAATTCTACTGAGACCTTGTCGTTATTTTGACTAGATCAGCGACAAAACGTCCCAATAAAAATGCAGAAAAAGTCAAGGGGGTTCTGAAAGTGCAAACAAAACCAGGTATTAGATGGAAGTAACGAAAAATAGAGAGAAGAAAGACACGTAGCTTCAACAGTCTGGGTTTAATTTACCTGACTTAATGCAATCTAACAAACACATCTTTCCGTGTGACAACTTACTCATCGCATGGCACAACTGATATACACTATATGGACAAAAGTATTGGGTCACTCCTCTTAATCATTGAATTCAGGTGTTTCATTCAGTCCCATTGCCATAGGTGCATAAAATCAAGCACCTAGCCATGCAGTCTGCCTTAACAGACATTTGTGAAAGAATGGGTCGTTCTAAAGAGCTCACTGAATTCGAACGTGGTACTGTAATAGGATGCCACTGTTGCAACAAGTCAGTTCGTGAAATTTCTTCTCTCCTAGATATCCCACGATCAACTGTAAGTGGTATTATTGCAAAGTGGAAACGTTTAGGAACCACAGCAACTCAGCCACGAAGTGGCAGACCACGTAAAGTTACAGAGCGGGGTCGCCGAGTGCTGAGGCGCATAGTGCGTAGAAGTCGCCAAAGCTCTGCTGACTCAATAACTGCAGAGTTCCAAACCAGCTCTGGCATTAATGTCAGCACCAAAACTGTGCGCCGGGAGCTTCATGGCATGGGTTTCCATGGCCGAGCAGCTGCATGCAAGCCTTACATCACCAAGAACAATGCCAAGCGTCGGATGGAGTGGTGTAAAGCACGCCGCCACTGGACTCTGGAGCAGTGGAAACGTGTTCTGTGGAGTGACGAATCACGCTTCTCTATCTGGCAGTCTGATGGACGAGTCTGGGTTTGGCGAATGCCAGGAGAACGTTACCTGCCTGACTGCATTATGCCAACTGTAAAGTTCGGTGGAGGAGGGATAATGCTATGGGGTTGTTTTTCTGGGGTTGGCCTTGGCCCCTTAGTTCCAGTGAAGGGAAATCTTAAAGCTTCATCTTACCAAGTCATTTTGGAAAATTCTATGCTTCCAACATTGTGGAAACAGTTTGGGGAAGGCCCTTTTCTGTTCCAGCATGACTGTGCCCCAGTGCACAAAGCAAGGTCCATAAAGGCATGGTTGGATGAGTTTGGTGTGGAAGAACTTGACTGGCCCGCACAGAGCCCTGACCTCAACCCCATTGAACACCTTTGGGATGAACTAGAACGGAGATTGCGAGCCAGGCCCTCTCGTCCAACATCAGTGTCTGACCTCACAAATGCTCTTCTGGATGAATGGGCAGGAATTCCCACAGACACGCTCCAAAATCTTGTAGAAAGCCTTCCCAGAAGGGTGGAAGCTGTTATAGCTGCAAAGGGGGGACCAACTTCATATTAATGCCTATGAATTTGGAATGGGATGTCATTAAAGCACCTGTAGGTGTAATGTGTAGGTGGCCCAATACTTTTGTCCATATAGTGTATTTATCCTGTTGGCTGCTTCCTGTAATGAACGCTTAGCAAAGGTCATCATGCCCCACAGTTTAATTAACAATGTCGACCTCAGGTTATCCCACACAATGAGCCACCAAATGGTCAAAACAAGTTGATTCACATCCACAGCCAGGACCAAAATGTGTCCACACGCTCCGGCCTTAGAGCTACCAAAGACGAGTAAAGCCATCTGCAACTATGCAGACCTTTAATATGTGACTCAAAGCTTCATTGACCAGTACGCTCCCCTGTGGCCAATACTCAGCTCCACTGAGATAGAGAGTTACAGTTTGCTGACAGTAGAAAGAGACCAGTCGATCCCCTCAGTGGTCTCACAGGGCTCCTTGGTAATCTAAATTCAAAAACGATGGCAAAGCAGCGCACACTTCACTTTATCCGAGACAGTTTAAAGGGCCACTCCTGTCAAACACACTCACATGCAACTAAATATGTGTTAAATGATCCTTAATTGTTAATAGGATGGGGTGTAAATGGGTCAAGATGCCTTATATGTTTCAGCAACGGCAACAACAGCAGACTCAGCTGAATGAATACATGAATTCAGTGGTTCAAATTAATATTACTACCTCAGATCTTTCAGGAGCAGGATCCTGTTATCTTCAAACACATTTAACAAATCATAAGCACAACCAAAACTGACACTGACAGGGATGGTGACCTTTAGCAAAGAGAGAAAACTAATTAGTTGTACTCGTCATTTTATTATTAGAGACATTTAACTAATTAAACACCGTTAGATCTTCACTTGAGCTGTTCATGGGCTGACTCACCACCACTCAAGTGCAAGGCTTTAGTTAAAAGATCCCGACAGCAGTCATGAGCAGCTGTTAAGGTGGAGTTAGTGGACCTCAGTGACCCATGTGATGGGGCCTCTCTCTCTGCGTCTTTAAGAGCTACGCTCAATTGGCAATGCACCAATCTGTGAAATCACCCTAATCCGCCCATTCACCCGTCATCTCGCCTTGATCAATGGTCACCTATGTGTGTAGGGGAGCTGAGGATGGAGGGATGGTATTGATGGTCATGGAGTCCGGTCAATAAACTGATCACTTTAGTCCCTTCTATCTTTAGGACACGCTGCTTTTGTCGATTAAGGGGTTCTTGCATTTCACTGCAGATGGTTTTCGAATATTAGTCTTATTAAACTTGCAAAACGGTCTCAACAACGGCACGGGAAATCTCTACAGGAACTTTATTAGAATAATAATGCATGCCCCCTGCTGCATCTATAATGCGCTCAGTGACTTAAACGATAAGTCATCTTCTATATATTTTTTTTTTTTTATTGTCAACGAATCCAATGAGACGACCAGCAGGGCGTTTCAATAATCATTTGTAACGCCCTCCTTCACTTCCCCTCTGCACTTAATATTATGTAGCACCATACGTTACATCAGTGGCCTCTTAACAAACGAGGGGGCAGGGTCCGAGAGGAGCGGAGGATTTCGAAAAGGAACGTGTTTGCCCTTCAGACTCCACAAATACTATTCAATGACAAATCCATTGGCAGTTAGCCATTTGCCTAACTGCCAATGCTGACTGTGTTTTCAGCAAATGGTTGCAATATGCGATTACAAAGTGAGATCATCAGTGTCTTCAACATCAATGAAAAAAATGCATTATATCGCAGTTTTTGTTCCAATCAATTGATGCTGGTTGTCGCAAACCACGCAATGCATGCTGGGTACAGTATTGGAACGTCACTAAACACAGCGACTGGGATTTCTGGGATTTTTAAACCACTATAAACACCACAAAGCCAAAGATAAGTTGGTCCGTCTACCCTGTGGCACTCAGCCCATTGGCCACTGGTTCCTACTGAACACGTAAATCTTTAAAAAGTGGTCACAAATATATAGTTTCATTTTTTAAAAAGGCTCCTAAAACAACTGCTCACTGTAGATCTTAGCAAACGTTACTCAAGCAGGAAGAAATAGTGGGTTTGTTAGGAACTACTTTCAGATGCAGATTAATACACATTTGCAGTTCTAGTACTTACTGCAGCAGGACAGTGTATGTGGGATTGAGTCAAAAAAACTAAATCAATGTTGCTGTATTTGTAACTGCCGACTACAAGCAGTATGAAACTGTCAAACCGAGTCATTCTGCAGTATGCTAGGCCAGGCTTAGCCGGGTTCTGGTTTTGGAAAGCGGAAGTAAACAATAGCACGGCTAATGGCAACACAAGGGTCAAACTGCAGCAGCTCAGACCTCCCGGCTCAGTTTATTAGAATAACATTTGTTGGAAAAGCGAGACGCCGCTGGCTAATTTGCTACCACAGGCTGTGTGAGATAAACTGCAAGATAAATGTTAGCCAACTCGCTAACATCAATGGGAAAGCTAATAGGCTAGCAGAAGGCTAGAAGTTAGAACAAACTTGTAAATTCGGCCTTGTAGATCTGATATGCGTGAAGATTCAACAGCTGGTTCAACAGATTTTGGTGAAAGTTTACGTAACGTTAATGGCAAACCACCGCCAGCGCTTTGCATTGTGGGACACAGTAGGCGAGGTAGACTGGCCCGATGCACACTGGAGATTTCTGCAGAATCAGTACGACATCTGGGTATTTTGGGCACACTGCAGATTTTGCTTTTATTTACATACTACATGCTACATTTTGGCCAAATTAGTTCGTACTGCTAGTACAGTAGGCGGTTTCAAATACAGCCTGTGTGTGTTCATGGTGATGAAGGAACAACGGTGCAGCTCACTGATGTGTTTTTAATAGTTTTTTGGACAACAATGGAGCTCTGTGGCTCAGAGGAAGAAGATATATCAGGCTGTGATACACACACACACACACACACACACACACACACAATACTTGTTAGTAGATACATTCACTGTTGGTTTTGTAATTTTTTAAATGGGATTTGTTGACTATAAGAAAAATAAGGAACATTGCAAGCCTCATCCTTTAAATTTTAACCAGCACTGAACACATGGGTCACACACACACACACAATACTTGTTAGTAGATACATTCACTGTTGGTTTTGTAATTTTTTAAATGGGATTTGTTGACTATAAGAAAAATAAGGAACATTGCAAGCCTCATCCTTTAAATTTTAACCAGCACTGAACACATGGGTCATCACACGGTCCAAGTCTAGGAGGTCTTAATACTCTATGTCAGGTATGGACGTCCTTTTAAAGTAAATATGTCAACTAGGATACTGCTGAATGTCTCATTTGGTGGATTTCCGTGGCATTTTGCTCTGTGAGTGCAGTACTAACACACTGGCTAGTTTTACACTGGACCAGCCACATGATGAAACGACACTGTGCTGCATGGTGATCACAGTCATTGCATCATTGTACAGTACAACCACAATAAGCAGGGCAGCCTCCAGTGGAAACACAGCTGACATGTCTAATTTGGACAACCCTTCACTTCTTAATAGCAACAGTTGTCAGAAGAAGTTATGTTTGCAACTTTTGTGGAGAATCAGCTTTCTTGGTGCTTTATCGCAAGAGACAGTGGGGGGAAAAAAATCTATATTTCAAGATGCAACATTAAAGACTTTCTAGAGGCAGAATGCAGTCCACCCTGCCTCGTATAACCCCTCATAGTGCGTAATGTCTTTGGCTCCTGGGGCCATTTAACTTGAACTTAATGTATAATTAGCCGCAGGAAAACCCAAGCTTTTCCTGTTTTGCAGTTCCCTCTTGGTATCAAGGACAATGAAGTAATAGCTTTTTAGGAGGAGCTGAGTGTGCAACAGAGAGCTGAGAAAGCATTTCTGCCTTGCAGGACAGAGAGGCCTGATGAGGGCAGTGGGCGAGTGAAAAGCATCCATCATCCAGGTAAACATGTTATACTAGAAAACAGCCCAATCTCTTAAAACACAGCAAAATCCAATCTCAAAGTGTACTTATTGCCATATTAGCGAGATAACTTGTCCCAGGATATTCAAGAAATTCAAGAAAGTGCAGCTCTTCAAATGTACACTGTACAGTGAGGAATAATGTGTCCACAGAAGGCAGCCGAAAAAAGGTTTAGAGACTCTTGCCCGAGCAGCGACAATGTCATTTTTTACACTCGTCTTCACATAAACTGCTGTCAACAACATAAACTAATGGCTGTCCAAAAACAAGATTTCACCATGTGAATCACCAATCAATGTCATGCTCTACCTGAAAAATAGGAGCACTTCAGGGTAAATGGGCTTCCTCGTCTGAGTTTTTGTGCTTCTCTGCTCTTTGTGCGATTCTTAAGAAGATGGGGTGGAGTGGTTGATGTTTTGAATTATATGATAATTAACCATCTGTGCCATGCTCATCCGCCTACGTGCCCTCAATTGTGTTCACAATTTAGCAATTCTCCGAAGGTCCCATTCAACTAAATCGCAGGTAAACAAGAAATGAATTCACCCTGTTGCCCTCCTGAATTAAACATTACACTAAATGTAACCACCTTGTCTCCAGCTGTCCTTAAAGCCATTCATGTACTGTGTGATGATTCATGTGGGACAAGGATGAAGTGTGCCATTATTTAGGCAAGGCAACTTTATCTGTATTGCACATTTCACACAGTCCAATGTGCTTTACATGGTAATAAAAAGACAGCAAAGGTAAAAGATTTACAATTTAGAAGTGCAAAAATACAGAGAAGCGATTAATCCAGTAACATTCAAAGACATGAGAAGTGGAGGTTTAGATGTCCAGATGTTTTAACTCAAAGATCCAACGCAGGTCTATACAACCTCAATGTGTTGTTATTGTGTAAACTGACCCAAGGCTGTCCTCAACCCAAACAAACTGTTAGTTGATCAATATTGATTGGTTATAGGATTAAACTACTGTGATCTCCAGTAAAAATGTCCCTCTGCAGATGGATGCAGGCACGCAAACGGATCTCTTAAAATCTCTGCATTATTCATTATTTTCCAGTAATGACTAATAGCCCATTCCCTACTAAAAAAGCAGAGAAAGGACTAACGTTCAGACTGCAGGCGAAAGTGGCCCCAAATCTAATTTGTTTTTGCTCATTTGTGACTTTTTTATAACAGTGTGAACAGCACAAATCACATGGAATCTGATCTTTTCAACTCTGATTTGGGCCACTTTCATATGCGGTTCTAAATCAGATGCAGGTCTGAGTTTTTGCAGTGCGACCTCAGTCTGAATTCATGCAGCTGTTACGTCACTCTAGATCGACATTCGTCTGCGCTGGTGGGAGTCACTGTGAATACAAACATTAATTAAACTAAAAAATGAAAAATCTGGTTCTCTTTCTCCTCGTTCTCGTTAACCAACCAACACAGCGATCTCTAGAGCCCCAGGGCAAACGTGGCTAAACATTTTGAGGCATCCGTAAAAGACATCATCCATTATAGCATAAAATGAAAATCCATGCCATAGCTCATGAACACCTTCTGACACGTACATATTATTTGATTTCAGCCACTGTAAAGGTGGCACTAAAGCATCATAATACTTTGGAAGATATCTACTTGATTTGATGAACTCAAATCTTATATCCTCATATCAGCTTCAGGTAAACTTCGAAATACATTTGTGCACAAAACAAGGACTCATTAGGAAGGGATCTCTTAATGTCCAATATGAACAGGAGGAATGATTACAGCAAGAAACCTAAAACTAAACCTCTGTCTTTAAACACTTACTCTTTAAGCGCCCATAACTTAATAGTTATGAGTGTGACTCACTTGAAATATTGCATAATTTAATCTCATACAGAGCTTTAATATTTCTGCACAGGATTTAACCCTCTCTAGGTCTCCATCTGTAATATAATAGAGAACAAAGGCCCAACAGTGTTTATACAACCCATGACAAGTGACGTACCTTTTGATTTTCTGCCTGCCCACATAACTCGTACGGACTTACTTAACCCCTTTTATTTGTCTTTCACCGGCTGTAATCTTGACTTGAATTAAAGTTTCCTTCATTTATATAAATTCTGCTTTTAAGTCATTTCTGGTAAAATGTCCTTTGTGTTACACTGGGTGTACTACAAAACATCACAGTCCATTCTTCAGTAATCGCTCTGGATTTTTGAAGATCACTTTGTTTAGTCTTTAAATTTCACTAAAATCAACCAAATGATCAAATGTGACTTGCACATCCTGTGCTCACACAAAGTGTAGTGATTACCACCACTACCTCTGGAACCACATGTTGCAGAAAAAACCTTAAATTAAAAACTCACACGCCTTTGAGTCGTTTGTCTGACTTATTTTATACCCTGCTGGCAAACATTTGGTGTCAGGAGGTGAACTGCACAATAAGAAATCAGCAATACAATGTGTTGCCTGTAAAAATTACCCAAAAAGTGCAGTTAACAGTAATCTATCCAAAGTTTTCATAAATAGTACATACTGTAGAATAGATTCCATCGACCTTATCCATTGAGTTTCTGTACAGGAAGCAATATAAGCACATTTAACCTAAAAACTGAATTCCTGCCAACAGACAGCTCTGCTAATTCCAGTTTATACCACAAATCTATCTACTGTGATTAGAAAAATAATCCCTTCAGTAATTGACCTGCTTTCCCAGATGACATATTGAGCGTGCACAGTATGATGCATTACTTAAAATCTCCAATCTTTCCAAGTATCTTGCAGTGTTAATATACAAACTAGTACACATCCTGAAAATGAAAGAAGGATCAATGTACAATACTGCATAATGAGTACAAGCTGTATAATCACTGCTGGTTACTTTCCCTTTGAACGTATGCCTGAATGAGGTTGCGGTCTGCAGAGCATAAATAGTTGATGTGGCCTGAGTCTCACACATACACACCAAGGGGTTTCTGAATCATGGGTGCCCCAGTTTCTGCTTTTCTATTGTGGAGCCTCTCTCAGGACTCAGCGATGTGTGGGGGGCGGGCAAAACCACAATGACAAATCTGTCAGTGGTCAGCGGGGTTTCTGAACACTGTCATGACATGCAGAACTTAATCAAAGTGATGAAATCTCAGGACGCAAGACAGCCAACACAATCGCTCAACTATTCACAAGACCTGCTTTCTTTGTCAGACTACTGTATTTAAATCCGAACACACGCTCCAGACTTGAAAGGCATTTACGTGTAAAAGTGCAGTCACAGAGAAGGAGGTGAAGGCGATGAGCTTTCATCAGGGTCTGCGAGAACAAACAACTGATGCAAACTCTCGACACCCCAGCAGGAACTTTTCCCCCCCGAGAGCGCCGCGATGTCAGCTGCGTAATTCATGAGTGAAGCCTGTCAGGCAGCCGAGCCGCTGTGAGGTATTTCTGAAGCCCAGGCACAACTCACACAACTCACTCTCTGTAATTTGTCAGACGGGCCTGCCCCCACTGCACCCACCTTTACATTGATTAGAAGCCCAAGTATGATGCTGATTAAGCACTAGGCTTTGAAGGTTCAATCAGGAATGTAATCGGACCATATAGATTTTGTTAAGACTTAGCGAATATGTTCTGGAACTATTTGACTTTGACTGAAAATACTACTTTCGAAACTTTCTATACCTAACGTAACCGTACGTGCAGGTCAGAGTTAGCACAAACTGGTAAACATACAAACGATGCAGGTACACTTTGGGTAAAGCATCACAAAAGACACAAATTACAATACGATTTAGAGTTGCATCAGTAATGTTTGAAATATCACATGTAGGCTACGGCTGTACGATTAATCACATTAAAATCATGATTGATTAACGCCTCTACGCCTCTCTTACATGATCACCATTCTCCAGTTTTTGCATTAGCAGGAAGACATGTTGCATCAAACTAAGCTCTCCGCAGACTGAATCAACATACAGCAAGCGTGCGCTACACCACGTGAAGAACTGTGCACGGGTAGCGAAGGAAGAACATCGATATCAATACATCTAACGAGTTAGAGACGGGGGAGTAAAATACAATGAAAGAACAACAAAAAACAGAATAAATAGAGTAAACCCTGTGATGGTGACGAAAACAAATATATTTGTCCATCCAGCTCTGATGACGACAGGGCAAAGCACAAGCAGGGCTGCAACTAACGATTATTTTCATTATCGATTAATCTGCCGATTATTTTCTTGATTAATCAATTTAATTGTTTGATTAATATTGTGTTAAAAAATAAATGACATTCACAATTTCGGAGCACATGGGTGATGTCTACAATTAGCTTGTTTTGTCCGACCAACAGTCCAAAAACCTAAAGATAGGCAATTTACTATCATATATGGCAAACAGAATCAGTAAATTCTCACATTTCAGAAAATCAGAGAATATTTGATAAACGATTAATCGATTATCAAAATAGTTGCAGATTAATTGTCTTTCCTAATTGCCTAATCGATGAATCGACTAAACATTGCAGCTCTAACTGCAGGCAAAGGTAACGCAGCAAATTTGTAAAACCACCTGAAACATTGACAAAATTTATATACATAGAAAATATAATGAAGCTATGAAGTCAACTGGCCGCACAAACATGCGTAACGGGAGCTTGATACAGTTCAACAAGGCGCAAAGAGACTACGGAGGTTATGACTTATGATATATGGCTCCGGTCAACACTGTGCTTGAACACAGTAGATTTCCTCTATTTGCACTCTGGCAGATGATATCATCCAAAATATCACAACTGACAGACACAAGTGGATGTTTTCATTCCAATTTTGCACAACATGGCCAACGAGAAATCATTTATAAAGCTCAAAAATGTGTTTAAAATTCATTCAGTTGCATTATGGAATACTGTTATTTCCTGCTTCAAACGCCTAAACAATACATTTGGCCATGGATAAACAAAGCCTGTTTACAATGGCCTGGTGCAATTACACACTGGGCTTGACAACGAGGAATAGCAGACTGTTATTTCCTGTTTCAGGTTTCAAAAGGCCAAAATGTTTTGAGGATAAAGGCCCCGGTGCCGCTGGGTTCGAGCAGCAGCGAAGACCAAAACAATGAAGGTCTCTGTCCTACAAGATCGGTACACATTTAATACTTTTCTGTGAGAGCTTCAATCTGTCTGGCACAGAGCACACAAGGGCTCGAGATCTGGAAAATAACGAGTTACAAATTCTTTTCTGACATCTTTTCGGACCATGATGTGATAAATACAGACATCACCGGATCAATAGGCTGCTATGGTGTCAGATTCTCTTGTTTTATAGATGCCAGCTTTCCCTGATTGTAGGTTTATGTTTTTTCTTTTCTTAATTTTAGGTTTTTCTACATCACGGGTGCCTGGTTAAGCTTTTTTTATTTGGCTTTATGCACACGACTGTTTCCTGTTTGGGGAAACCTTATTTGTCACAACCGTGCTGATGCAGAGTAAAACAACAAACTGCACAACTCGTCTCAATTCTTTCAGTCGAGTTTATCTTTTATCCCTGCCAGGAATCTCTGCTCTAAATGGGTTGTGTTATTTGGGAGTGATTGATGTAGACTGGTGGGTTTGTAGCTTGATACACACCCACACACACACAGCAGGGTGTACATATGAAACAAAGTGGTCACAGTCAGCACAGATTTAAAGAGCGGAGGAAAAATGGGAGAACGCATCGACGAATTTATCAAAAATGTTTCCTCACGTGTCTCTGAGATTATGTTTTCATCCCCATTAAATGTACAGTATTTTCCCAGTGCAAAATCAATGCACGAGACAGCCGTTTAAGGCATACTTCATTGTGAAAATACTGTATTTAAATCTGTCAATCACAATATTTTAATCTTTTTAGAAGAGTTTAGAAAATCCTGATGATTTTCCCTCTGTGGTGGTATAATGGAAGGTCAAACTTTATAACTCAAATGCACCTCAGCTGGAGGGAGGATGTGTTTTGCTCTGTGTTCTGCTGCTTCAAATAAACACACCAACAGTCCTGGTGGCAGCAGGATCATTAGGAGTCAACAAGTTTGAAAGACCACAACTGCCACCAGCTGTTTTGAAGGTTGGTGTCTTATCTTTTTGGCTTAATCAGTGCTTCATCATTAATGGAGGACAGTTGTTTTATACTTATTATAAAGAGTTTAAAAGCATTTCAAGATTCATCGCAACTCAATGAGTCTTTTTCCAACTTTGTGAATGTGAACGCACTGGGTTTAAAAGGATATTTATTAGATCATTGATCTAAGATGGTTGTTATTATCTTTCGGCTTATCTTTAGCAGAACAGAGCAGAACTTCTGCAGTTCGTGGGGGATTTAGTATTTTGCGACACTTCAACAGCACTAACGCAGTTAAAGAGAAACTCCGGTATTTTTAAATATCCTTTCGTCTTCCTGCAACAACGCGACCTCTCGTGAGATTTCAGAGCGAGACTTTCTGTTTCTGGTTAAACAAAAAGGATCTTACTCTTTAACAAAATGGTCCGTCTCTGTAGGGATCCTTTCCATAATGTTGTCAGACACTTAGAATAACAATCTGAGCCTGTCAGTGGCAAACACAAGCACTTTTAGTGGACAGACTTTTCACGGGCACAGTTGGATTATGTTGCAGCCATTGCAGCCGTTTCTACTGGACCAATTCCAAAACTTTTGGTAAGTATTAGTCCCGAAAATATGTAAAAAAATAGGGCCCAGGTTTAAGAATACCAGATTATCACTGGTGCAGCCTATTGTTTTCAAAAGTCTTATAGTAAATTAAATAGAGATCACCTGTGATCACAAGTCATTTTTAGGCTAAAAACACCTGTGTTAGCTGCTGGTTAGTCAATTTCCTGGTAGAGAGAACATCACGATACAAAGGAACATTGAAAACTAATCTGCATCAAGGTTATTGAAAAGTATCAATCAGAGGAAGGACACAAAAAAGTTTCCCAGGCACAAAATATCCCTCATGGTACAGCAGGGTCTAACATAAAAATGTAAAGAATATGTCAAAGCTGTAAATCTGCCTTGAGCGGGCCCTCCTCAGAAACTCAAACTGAGTGTCTGTGTGAGAGAGGGAGCCAGTGAGTTAGGGAGGCCCCTGAAGAGACCTATGGCAGCTATGAAGGAGCATCAGGGCTCCATGGGTGAGATGGTGGACTACAGTTCACCAGTCAGCTTTATGGCAAAGTGCAAAAGAAAAAGCCACTCTTCAAAAACTCTAATTACCTTTGGGCTAGTGTTCGCCAGGAGGTATGTTGGAGACCCTGAAACAACGTGGAAGAATGTTCTATAATTTAGCTGTTTAACTTCCCGACCATGAAGCATCGGGGAAGGTGGCAGCATCATGCTGTGGGGTGTTTCTCTGCAGCAGGCTCTGGAAGAAGGCTTGTGGAGGTGTTGGTAACACCAGGTAAAACCTGCTGTAGCCCCCGAGAGAGCTGCCAATTGGGAGAAGATTTATTTTCATGCAACAAAATGACCCCCAACCTGAAGCAAAATCCCCACAAATAGGTCTGGAGTTGTGCTTATTGATGGCACTTTCCACCTGTTGGAGAAAAAAAATCAACCAATCAGAGCTTTGTAGGTGGGATTATGAATGGAAACATTATCTCCTACATAGCTAGCAAGCTACATCCATGATGGTGTTCGTGCGACGGATACATCACTCGTAATGGATTGGTTGGGGCAAAAGAAAAGAAAATACCGCTCCATTACTTTATCAGCTAACGTTACCAAGCTGGCTAACCTTAGCTTAGCTTAGTTTACAGTTAGCTAGTTGGCCGCCCCTGCCTTGCGTCACTCTTGGCTAGTAGAAAGTAATCGTTACTTATACACCTTTGTTTTGTATTGTAAATTATTGTACCATATCATTTATTGCTTGCAACAAACTTATCTACTCAGATAGTATTTTGCGAGTGATAACGTTAGCTATGCTGCATGCATCTGGTGTTGCTTGCTTCGTAACGTTAGCTCATAAAGTAATTTGGAAATGGCAAGCTAGCCAATTTACCAGTCAGATCAGCCCCGAGAGTGGAGGAATTAGCTCATGTTATCCACTCAAGACAGTATTTTGCTACGTTAGCTAGCAAGCAATTTATCTATGTTAGCAAGAAAGCTACGTTGACTTTCTGTTGGACTTTGTGTCGCTTCTGTTGTGTGGCGTTAGCAGACTCCATTTCTAAGCTAACGTTAGCTAGTGTTGCACACTGTTGGCACTACAGGGGATCTGAAGAGATCCTTTGGATTTTCCTGGAAAGTCCGTTACATAGAAATCAGTCCACAAGCTGTTATAGGCAACTGAGAAAGTCGGGGAAGGTCTCATTTGTTAAGTTACGTTACAATCTGTTCACACATTGGCAATACAAAGCGATTAATACATGTAAATTGCTACACATAGTACCTTTGAGTCATGAAAGTGCTGCATATTTAACACCTAAATGAAAATACATTTAACTTCCAAACTATTGAAGCTATAACTCCTGGCAGCTCTGTCTGCACATTCGCCCAGAGCTGTGCTCTAAAGTTCAGAACTTCCTCTGAAGGCGGTCCGCTCCCCCGTGCCCACTGACAGACAGTAAGAGGAGTTAAGCCAGGAGGCTGCGGGTTAGTGATGATATTCCCCTGGGTGAGCTGGCACACATAAGAAGACATATCAGCACTATTTGTAAAAAGTCACACACAGCCCCGCAGAGGACGGTCCACTTGTCATTGAGATAAACCGGCTAATAATTGATCGTCACAGAAATGAAGGGAGGGCGCTGGGGTTACAGTAAACCCTTAAAGTTATTTTGTGTGTGTGTGTGTGTGTGTGCGTGTGTGTCCTGTGATGGAAAGACAAGAGTTAGCTTTAGCTCAGCTAGATTGTGGGATTTCTTTAATGGGAAATGCACTTGCTGCATAATAATGCCCATATCTCAAAATGTACTCTCAGGGTAGCTGCAGGCTTTTCAATTCTATCTCAATTTCAAACTGGCCGAATGCATCTGCTGCCAAGGCACGTGGTATTCAGATGGTCTGAAATTATCTAAAACTATGTGACACTGGAGGGCTTGCCTTAAATTTTAGGTAATATTGATAAAAAACTTCCATTTGTCCATTGTTTGTTTTAAACAAGAACGTCATGCTTCGTGTTTCAGTGTCCACTGCCCTTATTTAGTGAGAATTATGAGATATAATGTACCTTTTCATCCTCGTGTCTGCATATAGACTGAGACTGCTGAACCCAGTGTCAAACTGAATTGCCCAGCTATCTTATGATTTAAAAAAGAACTCAAAAGGTCAAAACCATTGAATTACAATAGCAGAATAGTGTTGTTTTTATTTAATTATTTATCTAGTTATTATATATAGTTTTAAGGGCTGAGAGAGCCAGGGCTTTTTAAGTGTACATGACAAAAAACTTTAACCTTGAATGGAGAACGAACAAATAATGAACCTTTCACCTCCGGGTCTCAAAAGACATCAACAAAAAGTGAGTTGCATTGATCCTGTATTGAAGTTCTTTCACACATTCTCATTAACGTATGTCATTTTTTCAGCAATTGGTGAATCTCTTAAAGTAACTTTATCATCTTTTAGTTCCTGGTTTAAATGCTCAGCTCTCGGCGGTTGGGATTCATGTGGCCAAAGAAGAGGAAAACTCTGCATCACTCTGGATTCATGACTGACAGATATTCAATCAGCTAGTTAGAGTTGAGAGAGTGGGGAACTTTGTATATTTTGCAGGATTTTTTTCACCCTGAAAATTCCAAGTTATTCAGAACAAAAAGATTAATCTCAAAGTGTTTATGCTTAGATTTTGAAACAGTGTGCAAGAAAAGGGATATTTATATTCAGCAGGCACTTCAGCCTTTTCAATACAAAACAAACTGGGCTGGTTTACAAGATTTAGTGCAGGACATGACTTTTGTGGAGCTCAGCAACAGGTAAGGTTGGAGCGAAGCTATCGACTCTGGGAACGGCACCATCGGTCGGTCGGTGGGTTCACCACTTTGGTCCAGAGTGAATTATCTTCACAAACATTGGATGGGTTGGCATGAAATTTTGTACAGACATGCATGGTCACCAGAGGATGATCCCCTGATTTTTCACCTAGAGAAACCAGCAGGTCCAGATTTTTAATTAACCAGTGAAATATCTCTATATCTACCATCTACCTCTCTATCAACATCTACTAGAAGGATTGGCACACATTTTTGTGCAGACACTCATGGTTCCCAGATGATGAACCCCTGAACTTTCATCTAGCGCCATTATCAGGCCAAAAACTTTTATTTGTCCAACGCTTTGGTTTATGACCAAATACCTGCAAAACTAATGACATTCCCATCAGCCTCAGCTGCACTCTGTGTTTAGTGCTAATTAGCAAATGTTAGCATGCTAACATGCTAAACAAAGATTGTGACCTCGGAAAACATTTCGTCCTAAACATCAGCATGTTAACATTGTCATTACGAGCACGTTAGCATGCTGATGTTAGCATTTAGCTCAACTGTTGACTGCTTCACGGTGAATCAGCAGCGATGTGGTATTTGTTACACATGATGTTGAAGCTGTAGCTTTGAGCAGAGATGGAAAATTTTGTTTCGCAACATGAAATTATTCCTTCCCTCCTTTCTCAAATACACACAGAAACAAAAGTGAAATTCAGACGAAGCACAAACTAACATTTCCACGCAATTGTTCCCATAGCAACGTACACCACATGGCTTTGTTGTTGTATGAGATAATAAATATTATTTTTAAAAGGCAGTTCTTAAGTTAGGAATAGTCAGGGATTAGGGTTACATGATATATTCCACATTTCTCCTGTCAGGTACCACTGAGTCAGTGTTGGTAGAAATGTTCAGTAACCTGCCACAAAACCTTAATTTCAGACCCTGCATACAGTTAAGTTATTTGATATTTTGCGTAACCTAAGATGCTTTACACATTAACGGAGTATAGATTTGGTGAAACTGTTGTCTGCAGCTTTTACATTCATCTGTAGATGCTGGATGACACACACACACACACACACACACACACACACACACACACAGAGTTGCCATGACCGCATTTGTTGAGGAGTAGCACAAATGCAAGATACATAACATTCATGGATGTGTTAAAGACTTTCAAACCCTTTAATTCTAAGAGCTTTATCACCCATCTCCTTATTAAACGCATGCATATCCAAATCCACCAACATTTAAAACCTCTGAGGATTGTCAGTCATAATTAGTATGTTGTTGCAGCTCTGCTGCTAACATTAAAGCAAAAGAAAGCAAATTTATCTCCAAAGTTCTTTCAGATATTCGCTTTAGAATTCACATCAGAGCACATCAAGGTGTTTCCAATGCGCAGCAGCACACAGCAATCAGCACTTTCCTTCATTAGCAGACTGAAGGTCATCTGTAGTGTCGTAGCTCATATGAAAATGCTTCAGCAGATTCTCAGCTGAAATAAGGCACAGCAAGAGCAGCTTTAGGTTTAGGAAAGAAACTCACAGCAGTGAAGGATTCTGAAAACTGCATTAAGACTTAAATTACTGACTGAGGAGTTGCTTGTGTTTTCCGGCCCCACCAAAATGCTGCTGAAGACGCTGATTGTCCAGACTGACAGTTTCCAAGGACTGGATTACCAACACTGCAGAGCGGGTCAACTGCCCCGTGGCCCCCAAAAGCGGCAATTACTTTGTGGTAATTTTATAAAATAATTGTATTTCGGGGCCATTTTAACGCCTTTTTATTATAGTTTAAAGGGGAAGGACGCGCTACAGCGGTCCACCACGGCCAGACACCAAACAGGGACGTTGCAGTTCACGGTAGGCTTTGTTGTAATTTGATAAATTACAAATTTGCACAGTTAAAAACGCTAAGGGGCCCTAAGGTGCCTCCTGCATTCTTACCTAGTCCTGAAGCCATGTTTCAAAAATCTACCTCTAATATTCCAGTGTTAGAAGTACAGATTGATTTGTGGGACTAAAAATGGATTTGGGGACCATATGTGTGTTTGTTAATCCTGTTTTGGCCCTAACTACATTTAACCTGTAGTTTTCAGTCTAACTGGTGGATCAGCAGCAGATGCTAAATTGTAAAAAGATTTTTCCTTGTTGAGAATGAGACACTGGTACCTGGGTAGCATCAGCTCTTGATTCACTTTATATTGATTCATCAAAGCCTTCATAAGCAGAGCACAACGCCCGTGCATCTCGCTGTGTTTGGCTAGCAGCTGTCGTAGCGGTCAGTAACGAACCCCACAGAGACTCTCTGCAGACTGTTGAGTGTCAGAAAAGAAGCAGGATCGCTTTACAATGAGCAAGTCTTGCTGTGCTCTGCTGGACTTAGTATAATCCACTATAATGCTTCCAGCTCTCAGGGTCCTCTATGAGGGAAGCTGTGAAAGCTGGTTAGCTTGAAGTCGACAACTTCATCTGAAGGCCCAATCCGAGGAGAAACTAAACACTAAGATGGAGAGAGGCTACTCAGCCTGCGAGCACTTCTCTAATCAGTGTTTTCTTTCAGAGGAAACTGACGAGTGCTCTCTACATGTCCGGGGAACAGGCAAAATAAATGCAACAGCAGAGTAAAATTCTTCCCTCGCTCAGTCCCAGTGGCTGAGCAGTGTCGCAGGGTGATCTCTGCTATAATTTAGTTCCACTCGTCTCCCAGAGCAGGCGAGGTCATTACTTATTACGAGGAACATAATGATTTGGATTGTCCATCTCCAGGCTCTCGTGTTTAATGGAAGCAGTGGGAAATGCCATGAAACTCTCACACAAATTCCCAGCTGGCATCATTTCAAGCTTTTTGGTTACTATGATTACTTTGCTGCACTGTTCAGATATGCAAGTTGATTTGTGGTACAGGGACCCTGTCGAGTCCCGTGTCTGAAAGTGCAGTGGAATTGTGTTTTTTATTAGGATAGTACATGTATCGTCATGAACCTAGGCAGGAAATGCAGACTTTAACAATTAAATACCATCAAAACACTGGATCAGTATGGATTGTCCTTTGTGAAAAAGAGGAAGTTATACATGTGGCTGCCTGCGATGTAGTTACAAGCCTCGTCATGCTGCAATCCAGATCCACAAGAGAACTCCTACAGACTAACAGAACTGCTAATGACGCAAACAAAGTGAAACCAAGTCAGTGACCAGTAGGCGCTGTAGTCGCCGAGAGAGTGCGGGGCAGAAGGGTTGTTGTTGACTCAATGATCGTTTATCTGAGTTAGAATCTGAACTATCAGCAGCCTAACTGAGCTGTGTATTGATAAATCCATGGCGCTGTCCGTGGTGCTGAAGTAGCAGACATTTGTAATTGCGCCCTTCTGTCAGTTTCATCTTGGATCTTTTACAGCCCCTAAACAATATACTATAAATACTCAATTCTATACTATATTGTGGCCTATATACTCTACAAAGTAGCGTCACCTTCATGATCAAAGTGCTGCTGCCTGCAGTGTTCCTATGTCTATAATCATTCAGTAGCGTCTGAGCTTCCAGACCAATCCACCTCTGTAACTAAATATTTTAGGGGAGACATGACTACAGATGTTTGGGGTAACCTGGGGGTGCAGCAGGTCATGTGACTGAGGAAGTGAACCTGCACTGACCGCACTGCGCTCAGCTGCTACAGCTTGACTGAAAACTACGGTGTGTTTACAAAAATAAGCATTATTAAAATGCTTAACGTCCACATCCAGTAAAAGAATAGTCCTACACAACATGTGTATTTATCCTAATAGCAGATCTATTAAATTGAATTTATAATCGCAAATTATAACATCAAGAATTAGGCATGGCCTACAAATCACATACTGTCCGTGAAGGTTTCAACTATGTAGAAAAAATGTGTTAAAACATAAATTAATTTTTAAAAATCAACATATAGGCTATGTTTGGTATCTTTGTGCAATGCCCATTGAGGACATTTGTTATCTTGCTCACAAGCAAATTCATTTCTATTTTATTTGTTAAATAGCTTTTATTTTACGTTTTAATGTTCCCAGGTTTGCATCAGGTCTATTTTTCCATCTATTAGCACATTGTATTGTGTTGTTTTTGTATGAAATTAGGTATTTAAATAAAGTTTCATTACTATTATCAGACAAAAATCAAGCCCAAAAGCATGCACAGCAGGTCTTTTCCAACACAGTGGTCCTAAGCTCACTGACAGAGACAAAGCTGCACTTTGTAACTCGATATTCCACGTTGGTGTTCAAACTACAGCAACGACGAGCGCTGCATGTAAAGTCATTTCGCCGTGTTGTTATGTAATACAAATGTCAACCAACAGACCAGGCAACATGAACATGAGTGTTTTATTTATTGAAATAATGAAACTTAAGACAGCTACGACACCGTTAACCGAACAGCAGAGATCTGACAAACCTTTAACGTGTCTCGTCTTGTTTCAGCGTCACCGCACGCCGTCACACGGATTAATATGATGATATAAATAACATTATGGATTTCAGCCCCGGGTCCAGAAACATCCCCTCAGACTCAGTTCAGCACGGTCAGATACGCACCAGATCAATCCAACAGTGTTTACATGATAACATGACTCAGCTCTTCTCCTTTCAACTTTCCAACACTCTAACCAGCTATTAAAACTAAGCACTGTAGATGTTAAAGGGCTTGTTGACTAGTGGTATACAGCCACACAAAGAGATTCTCTCTTTATCAACACAAAGTAGATAAAGAGTTGTGTTTGTGGTTCTCACAGTATTAAAACTTCAACAGCAATATTTCTTTCCAGAATCAGTGTCCTTGTTACTCTGGATAATCCACAGACCTCACTCTTTCTGTTATTATTCCTACCAAAATAACAGCCCCTAGATACCATTAGAGGTAATATGTTTTGGTGTCATTTAGGTGAACCAATCATCTGCAACTAAGTCGCCTGTTTCCTGCCTCAAATGTATTCAGAAAATTGATTTTGGCTGATTACTCTGAAAGAACACTGATGTTTTCTCAGAGAGCTGAAGTGTTTGTCCAGTTTGAAGATCAGAAGCAAACACGAGTCCTCCAAACTAAACGGGACAACGGCGTTTGTCAGTGCCTCCGAGAACCGTTAAAAAAAGGATTCACGTGACGTGGTTAAGGTTAGGGGCAAAACGGCGGACATGGTTAAAAGGAAGTTGACTGTTGGTTGTTGACGCATGCGTTCACCCCGACCTTCTCCATAAACACTCGCTGTCTTCATTGGTTGTTTTAGGCATTTGAATTCACAACTACAGCTGAAACAATTAGTCCATCAATTGATTAGTTGATCAACCGACAATTAATCTGCAACTATTTTGATAATCGATTAATAGTTTAAGTTGGCCTGACATCGCCAGACCAACTGGACAGACCTCCAACCAATCAGAGCAACGAGACGTGTGACGTAGCGCTGAGTGAATCCTGTCAGAAGTGCCGCAAACATCTTTCTTATCAGCAGAAGCTTTAAGTGCAGCTGTTTGTTCTTCTAGAGAAAATATACCGTCCAGTTCGTTTAATACTGACGCGATAGCGGATTCAGAACGTGCCACATCAGCGGCAGCCATCTTGGTTATTTACGAAAATGCCTCAACGGCGCTCCTCTGTACAGTCATCGCATCAAACCCGCCCCATGTTAGATAAACGGTTGTGATTGGTCGGCTGGAAATCTGTCTGAGTGGGAGACGCTGGCATTTTGTTGCCCAAACAATTAATCAATTAATCAGGAAAGTTATTGGTTTATTAATTGATAATGAAAGTAATCATTATTTGCAGCCTTACATTCAACCAACGCTGTTGTTTTTCTGCTGCAGCAAACAGCTGTAGAAGCGCTTCATGATGATGGCTGACTGATGTGAAAACTGTCTGGATTTGTCAGTTAGTTTCTTGATTAATTGTTTGGTCTTTGAAATGTCAGAAAATGGAGAAAAATGGCCGCCACAAATCTCCAGAGCCCAAGCTGACGTCCTCAGATATCTTGTTTGTTTTGTCCAGTTTTTAAAAAACGACGAAGGATATAAATGTTTATTTTGCTTTGTTTGTCTATTTCTATGCTTGTTTGTGTGTCACGGATGGATGTTCTTGTTTTGTTGATTATTAAATGCGCTGTTTTAAGATTTTACACTAACATGTAACTTCAGTGACTGCTTGAACCATCAATAACCATCAAGGAACTGGTTTTGTAAACTAGCTTCGGCTGTACAGTATACACGTGCACAGAACATCGGACGCTGCTTTTGTCTGTCAATGTTTCTCTGTTCCTTACAAATAAACTAATAAAATAAAATAAAAAATAAAACCAGTGAATATTCACATTCGAGAAGCTGGAACCAGCGATTTTTTTTAAATTTTGCTTTAAAAAAAAAAAAAAAAAAAAGACAATAAAGAGCTTTATCAGACTTCAAACTTGTGTCAGATTAATTTTCTGGATTCATTATTTCAGCTCTCCACCTTTTCCATTGATCCAGATACTGTAGCTCTCGACCACAAACGTTGCTGGAGGAACATGTGACGCTGACTGAAGCCTACACTTCTCTCTCTGTGCAGCAGCAACATGCAGAAGCCCCTGTCTGTTTCCTGTATAATGTGTTACTCATCCATTTGCCCTGAGGAGAGCATTCATGATGTTTTGTAATGGTCAGCTCCATCACCCTCCCTCCTGTCCACTCCAAAGCACCCACCAGGCAGAACCACTTAAAAGTCTTTTATGTTGCTTCCCCCCCCCCCCTTTTCTTTTCTCTTCTCCGCGCCGCCTTTGTTGCAGGATGAATGCGACGCCGAGAGCCGATGGGCGGCTGGCCTTAATGGTCTCTCCCTTTTACCTCCACCTTATGAGCCATTTGAATTTCATGACTGATGTTTTGCCGTTGCCTCATCCGCAGAAAGAGAGGCTCAAACTTCTTGACAAAGTCTCTCCATAATTCATTACTCCCATCACACACACACACACACACACACCTTCTCAGCCGGTTTTGCTCTGGAACACCAGAAATAACGCTCTAGATTTTCATTTAATTCTTATGCAAGAAACAAAACGTTTGCACACAGACGAGAAAAGCATGACCCAAGAAACACAGTATGACATTCCCCTCCTTACACCCTGAAGATACTTATTTTTTTCCCCATCTCATGTGAGAAAATGCAGCACAAGAGGCTCGGGCACGACTTGCTATGCAAAGGCAGCCAGCCACAGGCCGCCGAGACTCCAATATAACATGTCCTTGAGAAACAACAGCCGGTGTTCTCCCATTTATCAACACTGATTACATGTATTGATCTGACAGAACATGGAGGATTCCCAGTTGAAAGGGTTCAGCAGACTGGAAACACAGAGGCCTCTGCAGCCACCGAGGATCATGGTCCATCCAGACTGGAACAGACAGGCTAATCCATCTGCCATCAGCTGTTAGATGAGGTCAGTGTTTAACAGCATTGTGCCGGATCTTTATTGTCTGGCAAACACACAATAATATTTAGGTGTCATATTACATTTTCCTCATAAGGGAGGTCTGTTCATGTTTATGAAATAATAAAAAGGAGAATTTCTGTGAATCTGTAACAGATAAACACAAAATCCAAATGAGTAAAAGTACAAATGAATAACTTCCTTTCAAAATAAAAAAAAAAACATGAGACCCAGTCTCTTATTCTGACTGCTGGCATGAAGGTAAAGCACATTACAGCTTAGCTTTGAATCTTCATGAGACATTTGCGTGTAAAATAGATTTTTTTTCTGAGCCCAGAATCGTTTATCTTTTGCAAATACTGCCTGACGTGCTCCAGGCAGCAGCTTTTTTCCTCCAAAATGAGCATGAATATGAATAGCATTTTGGAATGAAATAGGAATGGAAATGGAAAGTCTAGTTTAATGTGTTGGTAGAGTGACAAACAGTTCTTCCAACCGTCTGCACAAAAACATCACTGAAAGTCAGGGACAAAAAAGAAAAAAATGCTTCCACATGCTTCAAAAACGCCCAGAGGAACAGTGCTCTGCTTGCTCCAATATTCCTCTTGTACTTCGTAACAAATCAGGTGTTTAATGGCTTTGTGGCTGCAATGAGCAGTGGACTGTTTGGTTTGTATGCATGGGAGGGCAGCAGCTGGCCGGGAGGAACTATTTTCTGCTGGCGACACACTTCAATACTCTGCCCTCAAACAGCCTGCTATTCTTTAAACAGTGATTGGAATTATGTTGACCATTAAAGTGCAGGCGTGTGGAGGAAACGATTATTAAGACGCGGCCCACAGAGCAAAGTGTTGTTTTCATTCAGGCAAAAAGAATAAATTCCCAACGAATGACTCCTCAGATCTCACAATAAAACTTCGTTAACAGTCCCCCAATCTGGAGACTGCGTTTTTGTTGTCAGGGCCCCAAAACTCTTTCAAATCGCTATTAAAACTTGCTTTTTTGAGTTTCTTTTGTCATGGGGGTTATTATTTAGTATTATTTGTGAAGCACTTTGTAACTCTGTTTTGAAAGGTGCTATATAACTACTGCAGCCACAAAAATCATCTAGAATACTGAAGGCTTTCCTAAACATAATTAATTCATATTTGATATGTCTTTTCCAAAGAATGGCTGAACATTTTTAGTCTTAATTTTCTCCAACAGCCTCTTGTCACATCACTCTTTTACAGCTCATAATAGGAGCTTTTTAGCGCTGACATTAAGTACCTTAAACGTGACAAAGCAGGAATCTTGAGTGTCAAAATATGCCGTTATGTCGTTCAAAACCAGCATGAAATGTGTTTAAAAGTCTCTCAAATTGGCATTTTCTGCTTTTGTACCGCAGCTTTATGAGCACTGATTATTAACATCATAATAATAATATTATAACCATATTCACCTGCATGACAACAGGGAACATTTAGATGTGAAATGGCACTCTTCCTCCAATCAGGCATTGCTTCAAGCACAAGCCATATGTTCCAGCGAGACCGAGGCTCAGGGCTGCAGCCGCCTGCCATCAGCCTCGTTTACTGTGGGTTTCAGATAAATGCCGCTTTCTTTTTGTTTTGCATTCTTACAATGCAGTGCTTGTGCAGAGTGCACCTCTCCTGCACACACTCGTGGCAACTTATGTGTCCTGAAAATGGTTCTTCAACTGAACTGTTGACCCACCGCCACCCACACAGCATCATCTTGAAAAGTAAAACACATTTAATTAAAGTAAGAGCTCAGGAGTCGTCAGAAGCTGCATTACTATTATTGCGAGGGCACATTTGTGACAAATGTCTCTGTGACATATTGCGCAGCACATTCTCCAACTACAGCAGCACAGTAAACGCAGCTGCTTGAGGAGGGAACACAACAGAAATCAAATAGCACTTCTCAGCACTTGCCATCTCTCTCTCTCTGTCTGTCTGTCTGTGTTTAATCTGCCTTCTGCCTTTGAGCTTTACATTCTCAAATGAATGACCCTTTATTTTACCTACTGAACACACTCTTCAGAGAGACGTGACCTGAAACCTGCAGACTACTTGCACGTATGAGAAATCAGCAGCACTTCAGCCATGTAGACCAGCTGTTGGCTTACATGTGCCTTGCTCAAGGTCGCCATCTAGTGCTGGCAGTGTGCTGCTCCCTGTGTGAAGAGTGCCCGCTGTGATGCCTCAGGGGAATCAATGGAAATACTACAACAGCAATGATCCTCCTGACCCATCTAACCAAGATCAAAACCTTTCGATCACCGTAGAGTCCAGACTTCTAGCTTGGAAACAGTCTCAACACACACCAGCAGAGGTGGTTTCCAGCCCTCAGCATGCAGAGTAGCTCACTGTTTAAGTAGCAGCTCACTTCTTTTCTGTCCTACCAGCTACTTGATTACAGTTAATTGCATGCACCCGTTGGCCAAGGTCGACTAGGTCCCGATTAGATGACTGGAATAAAACCAGCAGAGCTCTGGGACCTGGGGACTGCACAATAAAGTGCAAGTCAACTTGCAGCAAATAAGAATAAACCACTAAGTGACTCAGGAGGAATACAGTTTCATAACAAATGAGTTAGGAGACAAACTTTTTAGGCAAGCCAGCATCCTAATGATGCCTCAGACACAGACAGAAACAACAGGGATAATGTCAATAAATGCCAAATGAACATAAGGTCATGTGATGAGACTTTTCTTGAGTTTGAGCTGCCCATTTAGCTCAAATTTGAATCAATTATGCAGCTGGAATTTGAAGACATGCATCTTATTTAAGGCAAAAATAACAATCATACAGACTACATGGATTTATCGGTCTGGTGCAAATACGACCCTGTAATTCAGCGCGATAGTCTACAATACTGCTAATACAACAACGCAGCAATACGTCTTAAACACAATACAGGAAGAATATTCCAATGATTATCATATTTGAGTACGATTATAAACTCACTAATGCGAAACCACACACTTCATTTGTGTCGGTTCTTTTCTCATTTTTCGTTAGAGTTCATTCAGGGTTTAACTTATCATCCGTGTGTGTGTGTAAAATAAGTAATTAAAAACGCGACAGGGTAAACAGTAACAGCTGTAGAGCTTACCTGCAGGAGGGATGCGTCCCTAAATAAAGTTCATTCTCGTGGATATGCAAATAAATGTGCTATTAGAGGAGCGGCCTGAGAGACAAATCATTCTTAAAAAATGAAATTTCTAAAAGATGCCGACCTAGGAACACGAGTAAAGTCCTCTGCATCCGTGTCGGTGTAGTTGCCAACTTGAGCTCAGTCTCTGCTCTCTGCTGGTGCTCTGCTGCAGCGTCTCCCCACAGCCAAAGAGCAGCAGAGGCAGCGAGAGGACTGACCCCACCTCACCGCCGCGGTCGCTTGTGGAAAAACCTCTGAGGCTCTGCGGGTTTTTTGGCCGAAGTCAAAACTGTTGGAGTTCCCCTTTAGCAATGTACTAAAATAAATAAAACTACACCTATAAATATCGTACTTGATATTTGAAGCTAAAGTTGTTTTGATCAGTAGGGGGCAGAAATAAACCTCTACAATGATACACTGAATGAGCATTTCCTTATCAAGTTGTCATGGCTAGCATGCCAGCAAAAAGTACTTGTACATCCAGCAGAGCAGCATGGACATCCCTTTCTTTTTCAGCCACCTGTTGAATTGAAGTCCAATATTCTCTGGGCAACTCCCGAAAGATAATAACTGCCCGTCTGGCTTGCTAGCTAGGTATCACCTTTACATCTGCTCTCAGCCGTTTAGCAGCTATTCACAAGATAGCATACAGTTAGCTTGTATTAGATGTGTTGACAGTTTTAAACGAAGCAGCTGTTTTGGGTTCGTTGGTCGGAGTGACCATATTACCAGTTGAAAGTGACTGGAAACTCTCTATATGTAGCTAGCTGCTGAGTGGGCGGTACATTGACCACCAGGGGCAGCGCTGAGCACCGCAGTCGGCACGCTAGGGAATGCGCCATCTTGGATTTTACATTGGTTGAATTGATTTTAATGGACACCACCTCACTACATCAGGTTAAGTTGTGGGTTGTTGTTTTTTTAACTTTAAAACAGCCTGACATCGACCTTTTTCTCCTGAAAGATCATTGAGAAGTTCAGCTTCCTTGTTTCTTCATTCAAAATGTCAACATGCTTCCATTTACTAACTTTAAAAGCACTGATTTGCTTACTACATGTTTGTGTTCACTCAGATAGGACTACAGGACTGTGATATTAACCCTAAATCCTGGATCGGGGCTAGTACGCATAGACTGCATATGGGCTACGTAATACTCGTAGACATATTTTACATGAAAGTTGAGCTTTTTTGTTGTTTTCTAAGATGAAACATAATCATATGTTGGTGATTTCAGGTTTGCTGTTTCCCACTTTGTGCCAACACCTCCAACAGTACCTGAATGCAGCAAGAGAAGGGACCTGCTTGTGCGTCATGGCGTCAGCGGGCGCGTCTTCTTCTCTTACGCGCTTCCTTGAAGCTCAGCGTGAATGTTTACGAGTGTCGCTTCCCGCGTTACGATAAAAGAAGCTTGTTTTACAAGACCAGCCGGCTACACATGGCTCATCCCTGAGTCCCGAAGATGATAAAGACGGAGAAGATTCTGCATCTGAAGAGCTGCCGGGGGCGGAAGGTCCGTGTGGTCCGGGAACATTACGTGAGGGAGCAGGTTCCGTGCTACAGCTCTCTGTGTCAGGCGGACTGTGACAACGGTAAAGCCGGCCCAAAACAAAGACATCACCCGGTGTGGCTGAAACACACAGAACAGCTTTTTATTTACCGTTACAATGAATTCCCCATCAAATGCACACTGTAGCCATTATTACAGCTAAACAAGCCAACATCAGTAATTAATGAAACTACTTAATTTCTTTTTACAGAGATTCTGCTTAATCAACTTTTATACAGAATGTGCCAAAGCTGCTAGTTTCCTGCTGGTGTGTAACAGCCAATAAAACGGTTCAAAATCCAGTGTAGACGGATTGAGAAGGTGGTTTATTGCCCAATGCAGAGACATTTGATGAGTAAATGAGATACAGGACATACTCACTTTAACTTGCAGTCACATGTGTTGGAATTAATAATGTTTCATGTAGAGGAGGAAAGATTGACCAAAATGGCCTGTAAAACCTGTAATATTGGTGCAAATACCAGTTAAACTTTTTTTTCTCTCCACTGAATGATCAGAATATATTCACTCTCCAATTTCCTTGTCCATGTAGCAGTTAAACACACTCTTAATGAACTGTTTCTAACTCGTAGGGGTGTATGACACATTAGCTTGTGAATATGATTGTATCTGTTAGGGGTAGGGTGCAGGGAGAGGACCCAGGTGCAGACAGGAGTGGAGGCAGGCTGAAGGGTTATTAGACTCACAGGTAGGTACAGGGATGGCAGGCAGATGAGCAGACAGGTAACCAGGAAGGGTGACAGGTAAACAGGCGGGTACATACACCAATCAAGTCACAGATCGCAATGAACCGACACAGACAAAACACAGGGACTGGTATAAATAGAGAAGACGCTGACGAGGGAATCAGGGGCAGGTGTGCAAACGGGGACCAGGCGCAGATAATCAGACGCAACAGGAGAGAACAAACAGGAAATAAGACTGACAAGACTTCAAAATAAACAGAAAACAGACAAGATACAACAGAACCTAACAGTATCAGATCAGCGTTAAACTGTACTTGATATTTGGCAACAATCAAGTTGATGCCAAGACAAGGTTGCACTACAATCTACACAAAATAGTCACAAAAGTTTCTGAAAGTTAGTTAAATTTGCAATCTACAATCTTTCATGTAACAAACTGTAGTAGAAAAAATAGAAATGTTGGTCTGTTTATGAAAACAAAAATTGGTTCCTGCATTTGAGTTGAGCTAAATGGTGACACAGTAAGAAATCAGGCAAGGTCACACATAAAAAGGTGTTTCTAGGTGCGTGCATCAGCACCAATCATCACCGTCACCATATATAAACAGGTAAACTCCACTGTGGGCATCGAGACTGAGATGTTCGTGTTGAAGTGAAGCAAAAAATATCAGTGGATCAGTTGAAATGACCAGTTATGGAAGAATGGCAAAAATTCCAGTTTCACATATCCCTGCTTACTTCCCAACCAGATGGCAAGGTGCTGCCGGGAGACTTGACCCACTACGTGGTACCTGATGTCAGAGTGGTGGTTGACTATCTGGAGATCTTGGAGTTGAGAGAGCTGCAGGGCATCGTCTTCACCCAGACCGCCTGCCAGGCTGTGCAGCACAGCAAAGGACGCAGGTACACTCACACCGACATGATAGACAGGTGCACAATATATTGTTTAATCGAGGTTTGATAATGTGTGGGAAGTCGTCGTGAGTCCTTTTAGCCTCACACTTAGTCGTCTTTAATCAAACGTCACAACCAGCTGGTGGTCAGTATCGCAGGCTTATCTTTCTACCAGCAGACACAAACATTTCAGCGTCAGGCACCCTGAAGGCAACAGGTCAGCTCCTGTGGTCAAGACCTTTAATTCCTGAAGCCGCTTTTGAATTAAGCCTCTAATGACAACCGACCTGCACAAGTGTGCAAAGAGTAGGCAGGGGTCAACCTCATTATATCAAAGCCCTGCTGACTAAGCTAAATGAGATCTGGCCTGCGACTTGAAATACACGCAGGAGTGCTTTTGACAAACTTGATGAACACTGTAAATAAGGAGTCCCACATGACCTCCGGTTTCGTTTTTTGATTTCTGCTTACGCTGGCGTTCTAAAATGTTGCATCATTAATATGATGAAGCTTCACTTTTGATAATGTTAGGTAGACGTAGCTGGTGGAGCATATGCTGATGCCATACTGTGTCAGTAATTACAGTTTTCCGTTCACTTCAACACGCAGGGAGCCCACAGGAACGAGCACTCTGTGTGTGTGTGTGTGTGTGTGTGTGTGTGTGTGTGTGTGATGACCTTTGAGTTTCTTTGCAGCTTTTCTTTTCCATCAACAAAGAATTTTATGTCTAACTATAATGGTTAGTTCGCCATACTTTCGTGAAATACTCTTATTTACTTTCTTGTCGAGAGTTAGATGACGAGATTGATATCATATCTCATTTACAGTAAATATGAAGCTAGCCTCAGCAGCAGGTTAGCTTAGCTTAGCATGAAGACTGGAAACAGGGGGAAACAGCTAGCCTGGCTCTGTCCAGAGGTAACAAAGTCCTCCTACCAGCACGCAAGCTCACTGATTAACACGTTATATCTTGCTTGTTTAATCCGCACACAGACCAAAGTGTAAAAACACAGTTTGGTCTTACGGGGTTATGTGCTGGACTGCTTTTTACACTTTGGTTTTCAAGTGTTAATTAGTGAGCTTTCAAGATTTTGTTACCTTCAGACAGAGCCAGGCTAGCAGTTTCCCTCTGTTTCTAGTCTTTGTGCTAAGCTAAGCTACCCGGCTGGTTGCTGCAGCTTCATATGAGAGAGGTATCAATCTTCTCATCCAACTCTTGGCAAGAAAGTCAATCTGTGTATTTCCCAACATGTTCCCAACTATTCCTTTAATCGACTGCGTTCGTTGTTGTAGTTATCTCTATCATTTGGACCTCAAGAGTGTCTCAGTGTGTTTTGTGGGTGTGTGTCTGTGCAGGCAATACAACCGCCTGCGAAACCTGCTCAAAGACCCTCGACATGACTGCGTGCTGTTTGCCAATGAATTTCAAGAGTATTCCTACTGTCCGCGAGAGAAGGGGGAGAGCCAGGAGAACTGGCAGACCAGGTCAGCGCTCATTACATCCCCAACACCATCACTGAACAGCTCACACTAGTACACTAAGGTGCAATCACAACCAGCTGCTCGGGTTTATAGCTGGGATTAGCATGTGTCATGTAGTTACCTAGAGAATACAGGAGAAGCTAGTTAAGCTAATAGCTAGTTTCACTAGTGTTTACTAGTGATTTACTAAATCAGGTTGCACCATTAAAACTTGAGAAAATTATGTGAAACAGATTAAACCAAACAAAGTCAGTATTTGTGAAGGTATTGCAAGCACATGTTTGATATTTTCACCCAATTATCAAAATTAGAATCAATGAACGTTTAGATCAAATAGTATATCAATCATTTCAGCACTGCTGTGGAATCTGCCGCAGAGATTAAACAGCTACTAGCTCCCTGTTGGAGCAAAACTTTACCTCCAGTACAGAAGAAAGAGATAATTGGGCAGCGTACTGTTTACCACCATGATTTCTGTGATTTAGTCATAATGGTGCGGCTCCTGTTGATGTGGTCCACCAGTGTTCTACATTATGTTGTCCCCAAACTCTTTAGTTTACTTTTAAAGACAGAAGGCAGCAGGTGCAGTCTGCTGTCATGAAATGAGTTTATCGCACAAACAAGACCGTAAACAGAGCGTCTGTATTCTACATAATGTTGAACCGCCACTTTGAGTTACAGATAGTGTTCATTTATACGCTAGAGCAACTAAATACAACATATAAGTTTAGGGCTTTAACAGGCAAGCTGTCTGCGTGCATCTTGTACTTGTTAATTAACTTTGTGTGTGTGTGTGTGTGTAGGTGTGTGTACTCTGCAGCAGTATGGTACTATAACCACCTGGCAGGTATGAAGGATATAGTGATGATCACAGAGGACCAGGATGCCGTGGCTCAGTACGGCAGCCTCAACTGTGGAGTGTACGTCATCTCGGTCCAGGTACATACATCACCATTCACACCACGCCGGGCTGATCTCTGAGCCGCTGGGCAGTGAGACATTTCGTTGTTCTGGATTTGAAATGACAAACAGCTGTGAGGTTAAAGCGCCAACGTTCAGGGTGTTTACATCCATTGTGGGGGTGTCCTGCTGCGTTGTTCAAAAGGGGCAACGTGGTTGAAATCAGTATCAATATCATCAAAAAACACAATAAGGCAAATGTATGCAATATAAAATTGTTAAAACAATGAACTATGTTCCACTGTAATGACCAACCCAAATACTTTTTAAAGGATCATTCTGATTTACCACAACTCAGGACTTATTTTCACACATCTGGCCGTCGTTTCTCTCCTGTATGATGACATTGTACTCACCAAAGTAATCGCCGACATCTGTGAACACAACAACATCACTAAAAAGACGTCAGACGAGCAGTCAGGTTGGGAACGAGCCAACGGTTTAGCCACAGTTATCTCAACCGCTTTTAACTGTTATGTTTTCAAGGTTAGAAATATGCTTGAGTTTGAATATACTCCTTGAAAAATCCTTGATTTTCTACATAATCTGGTGTAAACCAAAAATCTTTTAATATTTGAATTAAATGATCCCGTCATCAAATTAAATAATTGAATTATCGCCCAGCCCACTAAGACACCACAGAACTTGCGTACTATAGAGGATCAAGTAAATGAGTCAACAGATTTAGGTCTACAAAGCAAGTACAAAAGACTGTTAAACATCTAAAAACTTACATAAATAATCTATGTAATTAGTGTATCTCCAAATGCTCTCGCTTAATTGTTTACCCCTTAAATCCTAAATCTTATTTATGCAGCAGCATAGGACGGGTCGCTTGGAAGGCTGAAGTGATTTGTACCGCCTAATTGTCTTGCATTGCATTGCTCCATCCATATCGCTCCACTGAGCTGCTTGACAACTAATATGGTATTGGAGTAGTGAAGGAAAACATTGTCAGGAAAAAGTAAACTCTCATGGCTGGTTTAAAGTTTTGATGAAGTAGCTGCAGCATGAGCTGTGACGAATCACAGGCAGCCTCGCGGGAATTCTGAGAGAAGAGCAGTACTTTGTCTTGTCTACCTGTTAACAGATGTCAAGTCATTATAGAAATTAGTATATAACGTTGTGGATAAGCAGAGGCTGTTGTCACTTCCACCCGTGTAGCAAAGCAAAAACAACATTATGGAGTTATTTTACTATTAGGTATTTTTGTGGTGTAGCATACATAAAATAAAGTTCCTTTTCTTTTTGTATTACTTCCTGTTTTAGATGAGGCCTGATATCTGTGTGTGACGTGAGTGTATTTCAGTTCACAGGTGCAGTTCATCTAGTAGAGTAGATGTTGCGGTGTAAATGCAGGAGAGATTAATGTGGAGTAACGAAGTGGAAGGAGTTCTTTCAGGCGTCCTGGAAATAAAAGTCCCGTCTTTTGTCTCACTGGCAACGCTAGATGACGGGTACTTTGATAGACACGAACCTCTCTTGATCAGTACAAAAGATGAACAACAAAATATCTGGTTCTTTGATTAAAAAGTTATAAAAATTCCCAAAGGTGCATTTCCAATCACCAAGCTTAAAATTCCAATATGTGTGCCGCTAACGGTGAGTTGAAGCTAAAGAATACACTTTGTAGAAACCTGATGAAACATTCAACAGTTTAAATCACTTCACTTTCACTTTCGGATGAATTTGTTGTATTGAACAATGAAGTATTCTGAATTCGCTACGTCTCTGATTCCCGCCTCTGACTGGCTACTTCTCCATAGCAACGGCAGCTGAGGCTCATGGGTGTTGTAGTATTTGAAACATGATTTCTCAGACGTGAGGATGAAATAATTAAAACTGGTGGCCATCAAATGAACCTATCCAAGGAGAATCCTGTGTTTCTATGCTAAAGAATGTTTAGGATATCATTCGGGTGGGAAAAATACCTGCGACTCCTCCTACTTCGCAACGCATTGCTGACTCAAGTGTATTTGAGTGTGAAAGGACTACAAATTGGGCAGTCATTTATTTTAAATTTGAACCCTGAGTGTGAAACTGCATTATTGTCAAAACTGTCGTGCCTTTGTAACAGAATTCTACATTATGTCCTAATTGTCATGCGTTACCTAACACCTAAGGTAAGACCCCGATCAGTATCTGTTCCTGAAATGTGTCTCTGTATTTGCCAGGACTTTTTGCAAAACTTCTGGCCGGAGCTGCAGGCAGCCCACGAGCTGTACACCTCCATCTCCCAGGCGCTACAAGAGAAGGAGAGTGAGGGCTCGCAGAGAGAGTTTGCCGAACATCTGCCTGCTGAAGTCCTGGAGGCTGGAATCAAGTCTGGACGGTACATTCAGGTACAGTACAAGTCCACCTACCTGGCTGGTTTATGTCTAGTGAGTCTTTCCTTAGAACAGCAGTTATGATGAGTTAACTTCCTTGAATTAGGTAATTCTACAGGTTGACAAGACCCTGATGACGATGTTTTATTGATCTTCTATTGTATATTATCTGTGCTCACTTTCTCTTTTATCTGTTGGTATCAATCTCTCATGGTCAAACACCAAAATCTCTGTAGCAAAATGACTGTTACTGCACAGGAAACTCTGCAGGATCTTTACAACAAATCGTTAAATAAGAAAACAGAATCCATCCTGTCAGATTGTTCCCATCATTCACATCAACAGTTTCAGTTTCCGCCATCTGGTACCCTCCTCAGACTGCCACTAGCTAAAACCAATAGATTCAAACACTCCGTCCTTAACTCTAGGAGGAATAGGTACTTATTTGCATAATGTTTTAACTTATTGGGTTTTATTTTCTTTCTAATTGACTGTTTTTACTGTGTATTTATGTTTTTTGGTCTTGGTGTTGTATTTATGCGCCCCGTGTTTTATGTATGCATCCCACTGCTGCATAACCAAAAACAAAGTTATTGATTGACTGATACAAGTAGTACAAGTATTTTCAGTGGCAATGGTATGAATACATTTTTTAGGGTGAAGGAGGTAGCAAAAGAAAGGAAGAAGGTTTCACACATTTGCCAGTTATGAGCTCTAAAGCGCCGGGGCTGACCGAGGACCGTATCGGACATGCTCAGTAATGCACCAAAAGAAACTTTGAAGGGAGTTCAGTATAACAGACTGAGGAATTAAACTAGATGTTAATGTTTCTGATATCCAAATAAATCGTATCTTTCTTTCCTTGTTATCAGGGTATTCTGAATGTCAGCAAGCACCGGGCACAGAATGAAGCTTCAATCATGACACAGGGTTTGTCCAGCAAGAACACAGGTGCAAAACTGACCACAGGCAAACTCAACTGTCCTTCACTACAAACAAACATTTCATTTCTGTCTGCTCTCTTTGACCCATTCTCCTGACCCCTCCACTGCTTTGTTTCCTTGTCCTCTCTGCCCCTCTTCCGTCTCAGACCTGAGTCGGGGCGTGTTGGTGTGCGGTGCTAAGAACCGTAACAGAGCCGTGCACGGCGACTCGGTTGTGGTGGAGTTGTTGCCAAAGAGTGAGTGGAGAGGGAAGGTCACAGCCCTGACTGAGGGCCACCGGGAGGAGAAGAGTGGAGAGCAAACCGAGAGTAAACCCATGCCGACAGGTGGGACCGTCCAGAGTAACTCCACTAACTATGCTGTTATATTTTCTGTCCTTTTTGTTTTCCTCTTAGTGTAAAAATGAAGAAACAGATTTCACTGAAAGTTAAAGGAAAGTTAAGTCATGGCCCAAGAAAGAAACAGCTAGTTTTTGGTGTAATTGTCGTTACGTTTTTGCCCATAACTCCTTAACCTTAAGCAAGAAAAAAACTGGATTCCTTTGTCCACCTATCTGTATAGATGGATCAAGGCGTTAAACCAACATCGTTTTTAAGCTATAAATTTTTCCCCTCTCCTGCGACACATTTCACCCAGTTTTCACCTGCTTTGAATCGTAACATATTTGGATGAACACTGGAAAGAATTATTCATTTTTAAAATATATATTAAAAGGTACCACGTAAAGTTTGCATTCAGTGTCTTTCACCAAAAAGCAACATGTGCTTCCTTGAGGTCTAACACTTTTGAAACCTGCATTGTTTACGTCCATGTTTGTCTTCTTCCTCCCTGCAAACTGCTGGCGTATCGCTACTTGTGTCATGCTACCTTTAGTGCATGTTGTAAACTTAAGGCACAGAAGTTCATCCTTGACTTTTGGTTACAGTATATGTCGCAAAATAATCTAACCCAAAGGGCCACTCCCATTCTCTGAATGGAGACCATTAGATCAGCTGGAAGCTGTGGATGGATTTAAGTGGACCTTTGAGATGAGGTTTTGTTACATACATGTTTTTATACCGTTTAGATTCCTTCACTTTATTTAAATATTTATCAAGATAATCATACGCCAAGATGATTTTATAATTATACATGTATATAATAAATTTATGCCTGGTTGCATAGCACTGCATTAACTGGTTAACGGACTACGCTGGTAGAAAAACATCTAATTTTGACACTAGAACATACAACTCAAGTGTCTGAATACTGATGTCTAATGTGAAAATCCACAGGCCGTGTTGTGGGGATCTGGCAGAGGAACTGGAGGGACTATGTGGTAACTTTTCCGCCCAGGGAGGGGACTCAGTCCCAGAGCAGGAATTCCCAGCGCATCCTGGCTGTGCCCTGGGACCATCGCATCCCCAAGATCCGCATCAGTACTCAGCAGGCTGATGCTCTGCAGGTCTGGCTTGCCTTCATGTGACTACAGCTTTATTTACTAAGTCAGAAACTACATGATCAACTGTCTTGTAAGTGAATATCTTTATTATTTCAGAACTTATGTGAGACGCACTACGGTCACTTTGCTGGCTTTTTGCTGCATAATTATGTCTACTTTAAAATCAAAATATATCCTAAGATATAAATAATGTAATCCTGGTAAGAGAATCATTTTTCCATTAAGCCATAAGAGGGAGTGAAATTAATCCTTCAGCATGATGCTTCGTATATAAAAATTGGGCGTTAAGATGGATTTCATCTGTTTCCCTCAAGTTGGCAGAGGCTGAAAGAAGCTAAACGTCAGGGTAAATGAGGGAACGTACAAAATGTCTGATGTCTCAAAATGCAGCTAGTGTTGGCTGATTTTAAGCTCCTGTCCCTGTCTTCTTCACCCAGGACCACAGAGTGATGGTGCGCATTGATTCATGGGAAAGCACGTCGCTCTATCCCAACGGCCACAGTGTGCGGGTGCTGGGTCGGGCTGGAGAGCTGGAGACGGAGGTTCAGACCATCCTGATAGAGAACTGCATCCACGTGCCTCCCTTCTCAGATGCACAGGTCAGAAAGGAAGCTTCTCGCTTCTCTAACAAGCTTCAACTTCTGACATATCATCGCTTACAAAGTTGTTATAGCTAACATGACTTGCACATGTAGCAGACACAGTTGTGTTTTCAGGCACCTGACGAATACAAGTTCAATATTTTTGGTTTCCGCCAACTTCTTTGAAAAAGCTTTAGCTGCAACATGTTCCACTGTCTTCACTAGCTAGTGGCTAAACCATTCAATTATTTAAAAACTAATAAAAGAATCGTGAATTTTATTTTGTAAAGAATGGCCTCTGGTGAAGGAAGTGTCTCTGATGGTCTCTTCTCAGCCCCAAGCACAGGCAAAATAAATGATTCGTGTCCCATCACTTTGGCTCCACAGCTGCTTTTATGTAACCTCGTGTTTTCGACCTGTGACTGTGTCTGTCTGTCCTCAGCTGAGAGAGATGCCGGTCAACTCTCCTGAGAAGCCGTGGAGGATGGATCCTGCCCAGGTGGCAGAGCGGCGGGACCTCAGGGAGAGTCACCTGGTGTTCAGCATCGACCCGCAGGGCTGCGAGGACGTCGACGACACGCTGTCGGTGCGCAGACTCGCTGGCGGGAAGCTGCTGGAGTTGGGGGTCCACATCGCAGACGTCACCCACTTTGTCAACGAGGGCTCACTCACGGACTTGGAAGCACGTACAAGGTAAGGAGCCGGCTGGATTATAGTATAGGTGTGATATAGAACGAGGTGGAAAAAATACCTTTTCAAGGCAACTTTCAGAAGTACAAAGACGCCAGGAAGTTGCTGTGGCATCAGTCACACACACCTACAATTTCTGTAATGTGACGAGTCTCCAGATCATAACATGCACAGAAAAGAAGCAATCACAAACAACACTGACCACTAACGGCAAACTTCAGAGGGAAAAAACGGATGGATTTGCAGACTTTAATAGTTCAGCCACACCAACATTTCAACACTACTGTCTCTCCATCAGTCAAACAATGAATTTTAAAAAGAAGACTCTTATGAAGACACAGTAGTGTCAAAACTTTGGTCTTTTTGCACTATGTAAGGCTAAATCAATCAGTGTACTAAACACCAAGAGACCAAACTGAGTATTTAGCTACACATGTGAGGAAATTAGTTTTTTTTCAACCTCTTTTTAAAAAGTGGCTTCTCCATGGGAAGAAGATGCAAATATCAGTGCTGCGATGTTCTTTTTTCCTTGACTTTATTCTTTTTCTGTCTCTTTCTCAGGGCTACGACCTACTACCTGGCAGACCGCAGGTACGACATGTTGCCTGCTGTTCTAAGTGCAGACCTCTGCTCTCTGCTGGGAGGAGTCGACAGGTCTGTAAACGCCACTTCTCTACATTATTTTGTTTTGGACGGTGTTTAGTCAATTAGCACCTAATCGTGAACACAAAAAAAAAAGCTAAATGTAAATTTGTATGCATATATTCCAGGTATGCGATGAGCGTACTGTGGGAGCTCGATGCACACACCCTCGCTGTCAACAATGTGTGGTATGGTCGCACGCTCATCCGCTCCTCCTACCAGCTCCACTATGAGCTGGCCCAGGCGCTCCTCAACGGAGAGCAGGCCCAGGTACCGGAGCTGGCTTTGCTTGGGTCTGAGGAGAAGGACGCCAAGCTAGCTCAGCTCACCGAGGCTCTGGAGACGCTGACGCATGTAGCCCGACACCTCCGGGCGCAGAGGGACAGAGGAGGCGCGCTGGAGCTGGAAGGCGTGGAGGTATGATTGGTTTCTACTCCTCTTTTTTTTTTTTTCTTCTTATTTTAACTTCCTGTTCTGTCAAAACAAAAGAATCTCAGTTGTTTTTTTTGCATTGAAGCCGCAGTGGTTCCATAAAGAGTTCCATTACATACAGTAAAATACAGTATGAGCATTTGGTTTGTACCAAGGACCAATACAGTGGAGTTATTTTTAAAACCTGACACCCGGGCGTGCAGAAAGATGTTAATCTTACACGAGATCAGAAAGTAATTTCAGTTAGAGTATTGTAATAAAGGCTGTGTGAATACAGAGCACTGCACTGTGGCAGTTTTCACATCAGACTGGTGCGTTTCATTTACGATGGTTGGGTTGGTCATCTGTCAAAACAACATGAATTCTTTTAGTTGTTCATCTATAAGATGCTCTCTAATAAACTGTCTTTTGCTTTATTTAGATATGTGTGATAGATTGAGTTGTATTACAGTTTATAAAATAACCATTATTTATTTGACCTACTGGAATAAGAGCATCTCTATTACCTTCCTGTGTAGTGTTGTGAAATAATGTCACGTGTTGCCTCTTGGCCAGTGAGAATGTTGGTTCAAAACTAAATGTTTTCAAATGTATTTTACAATGACTTTATGTTATGTTAGACCTGTCAACCAGGATAAAGGCCTGGACCCTGACACTAATGACCACTGAGGAAAGCATCCATTGTCTTCAAGGAGAAGGCTGGAGTTGTCAACAAATCCCATGAAAAGACCAAAATCATAAATATGTCAGTTTGTCTCTCAATACTTTCTGACTTCCTGTCTGTGGCGCTCAGCTCCGAGCCCACTGGTTCCTACTGAAGACGTACATTTTTAAAAACACCTCACAAATATGTTGTTTCATTTTTAAAAAAAGTCTCAGTAATGTCCTAAAACAGCTGCACACTGTAGTTTTTATCAAACAAACAAGAGGAAATAGTGCATTTGTTGGGGACTATTTTCAGTGGCGGATGAATCCACATGTGGTGCTCTGGTGAGTATTTGGGGCAGCAGGACGGTGTGTGTGTGTGTGTGTGGGACTGAGTCCAGATAAACTGCAGTGTGTGTGTTCATGGTGATGAAGGAACAACAGTGAGGCTCACTGATGAGTTTTTAATAGATTTTATGGCTCAGAGGAAGAAGAGACATCAGGCTGTGATACACACACACACACACACACACACAGTACTTGTTATTAGATGCATTCACTGCTGGTTTGGGTCTTTTCACAGGATTTGTTGACAATAAGTAAAATCTAGACTATCACCAGCCTTCTCCTTAAATAGCTCCACTCACAGCTCTTGTAAAGACTAAAGAGTTTTGGTTTTCAAGACGGTGAAATTGTTAAAAACACCCAACAGATCCCAACCGATCTATACTACATAAAAGTCCCCTGACTACATGTGTTCTGTGTTTTCAAATCCTTTCACATGTTTGAATCAAACTGTTTCACCATCCCTCCTCAGGTGCGTGCCCAGCTGGATGAGGAGAGGAACATCACGGCCCTAGTCCCCCGTCAGCCCCTGGAGGTCCATGAGACCGTGGCCGAGTGCATGATTTACGCCAACCACTGGGTGGCTCGCAAGATCCAGGAGACCTTCCCTCATCAGGCCCTGCTGAGGTGTCACCCGCCACCACGGCAGGAGTTCTTCAACCAGCTGGTGGAAACCGCCGCAGCTGGGGGATTCACCATCGATACCGGGTGACTGATAGTAGGATTTTATGAGTGTCCTGTTCGGAAATGTGATTCTCTCTCTGTTAAATCATGATTATTTTTCCTGCATCATGGTTTGCCACCATGTGACACCTGTAGCTGTCAGCACACTCAGTTGGTGAAAAGATCATTTAGAGAGGCAGATATCTGAACAGGTCATTCTGTTCCTCCAGGACCAACAAGGCTTTAGCGGACTCTCTGGATCGGGCTGTGGACCCACAGGACCCGCAGGTGAACAGGCTGCTAAGAATGCTGGCCACCCACGCCATGTCACAGGCTCTGTACTTCTCTACTGGTCTTCAGTCCCAAGAACAGTTCTACCACTACGGTACACGAGACAATACCTTCCCCATATCTTCAGCCTTTATTGTGTTATTCAGTGGAACTGCTTTTGCATAAGTTGCAAACAACTTTATATTGGAGAACTATGCTGATGTCTCTTAGGTCTGGCTCTGGACCGTTACACACACTTCACCTCACCCATCCGTCGCTACGCCGACATCGTGGTCCACCGCCTTCTCACCGCAGCCCTCGATGTGGAAAGAGGGGTGGACCCCGGTAAAGCATTAGCCGGTCACAAAGAACTGGAGGAAATGGCTCAGCATATCAACAGCAAGAACAGGGTTGGTGCCGTTTTGTGATTCACTTCTTACTGTTTAAAATACAGTCTGTCTCCTCTGACCTCCTGTATGACCTTTCCAGGCAGCCCAGAGGGCCCAGAAGTTGTCCACAGAATTGTTTCAGTGTCTCTACTTCAAAGAAAGAGACCCTCAGACAGACCAGCGCTGCGTGGCGGACGCCATCATCTACTCCATCCGAGACAACGGCGTGTTGGCGTTTGTCCCAGAGTAAGAAACTGACTGGGGGTCTTGAGGGGCAACTTACTGATAGATATTTTTAAACCAATTAGTTACTTGTAAAGGGTGAGGATGACAATATTCTACATTCTATTGTCATCAATACTTTCTGACTTCCTGTCTGTGGCTCTCAGCTCCAAGCTCATTGGTTCCTACTGAAGACGTACATTTTTAAAAACCTCACAAATATAGTTTCATTTTTTAAAAAGTCTCAGTAATTTCCTAAAACAGCTGCTCGCTGTAGTTTTAATCAAACAAACAGGAGGAAATAGTGCATTTGTTGGGGACTATATTCAGCGGTGGATGAATCCACATTTGGTGCTCTAGTGAGTATTTGGGGCAGCAGGACGGTGTGTAAATAAACTACAGTGAGGCTCTCTGATGAGTTTTTAATAGTGTTTTATGGCTCAGAGGAAGAAGAGACATCAGGCTGTGATACACACACAACACTTGTTAGTATTATGTTATTCAGTATTGAATTCATTGTCTTAACAATAAGAAAGATGTAGAATATCATCAGCCTTACGCTTTACACTTAACATGTTTTTAATCTTTGTAATATTAAAGCTTAATTTAGTTAATCGTTGAAGTGAAATGGCCTGAAAAGGAACATTTAAATTCTGTTTCTCTTCTCTCACCCCGGCAGCAGAGCGCTGTGTCAAAGTATTGCTTTGTAATAGGGGACGGTGTAATAAAATAGTGCGATGCAGCAGTCCTGACTACACCTGTGCTCTCTCCAGGTATGGTGTGAAAGGGCCGGTGTATATGAAGAATCGAGAGGGCCAGGTGGTGACTGCAGGACAGGACGGCAGCTGTGAGTGGCAGAGCGGCTCCATGCGACGGTACTCGGACCACATCACCACCACCTCCGGCTGCGGCACCTCCACCTTCAGACTGTTCGACCACATCACTGTGAGTCGCAGAACAGATTTAGTATTTTAGGACTGGACAATAATCTAATATTATTCTTTATTATGGAATCGTATTGTGATGATATGATAATATTGTTTTATCATTTACAAAATTCCCTGTGCGGTTGTCTGGTAAACAAACAGAATTTTTGTTTAGTGTTTTTTACCAGAACACATTACGTGTATCATTGAGCATTGCCGTTTTCGGGGCGTTACCGCCACCAACTGTCCATCAGCAGAACGCCTTGATGCTGGCGGCAGTGCGTTGCGTCGCCCCTGTGCTTGCCCGAGTGCACGTTACAAAGAGAACTGGGAAGCACTCTTTAAAACATTGCTCCATAGCACTACTAGTGGTCAAAAACTGCACAGGGTACCTTTTAATAATTACAAACATAACTTAAAACTAATTAAATGACTTGCTTTTTAAGTTTGATAATTTTACATGTGCCTCCATTTGCCATGTCGTGATATGTATCGACATTGGATAAATATTCTGACTAATATCTGGATATTCACGTCAGCTATATTGCCCATCCCCACGTTATTTTGTTTTTTGCAGATATGTTGATGTTCTGTAATGCGTTTTATTCATTTCACCGATAATGTTGAGGAACACTGTGTGACTCTCCACAGGTTCGTATTTCTGTCCACTCGACACATTGCCACGCAGACGATCTAAACCTTGAGATCATCAGTAACAAGCGTCACCGCAGCGCAGAGCCCCAGCAGCCCCGCTCCCAGGTCCGTAGCCAGCTGGTCCAGGAGGTGGTGCGCCAGGCCGAGGAGGCGTATCAGCAGGCCCAGGTGAAGGCAGCCCAGCGCCCCAAACTCTCCAAAGAGGAGAGAGAGTTCAGCCAGAGCAAAACTCCCAATCTGTACTCTCTCCTGGAGGAGGTCAGAGAGCTGGCTCTGATGGACCTGGACATGGCTGCACAGGTCTGTGCGACAACAGCATAGAGCAGCTGCAGCGTGGGCTCAGCTCTGAGTGAAGTGATGGACACACAACAAATATCATGGATGGCTTCTGTGAACTTCTCATGGAAATATCAGTGAACATCCATTAACAGAAAACATTTCTCTGCATCAGAACAGCCACAAGCAGAGGAGGCGTTTCTCTTCCACAAATGGCAGATTTGTAGATATTTATTATCTGGATACTTTCTATCATGTTGAGGACAAATGCTTGACAAAAGAAGCGTAAATGAGGTCTTTGATGATATTAAATGAGGAGAAATAGGCCGATTCTGTCATTATGTTGGTCCAAAGATTAGGTAGATATTCTGTAAATAGAGAAGAACTGAAGTCGACTTGTTCATGTTACGAGACGGTGAACGTCACCGATGAGACTGTTTGGTGAAAATAGAGTACACACTGAGACATTAAATGATGTGAAGCACTGACTTTAACGAAACTGGTGACACTTTAATAGCTGCTGATACACACGAATCGGGATGAATTATTAGAGCGTAAACTAACGTGTAACATCAGGCGTTAAAGAAGCACCAACATGATGATCTGATTTATTTACATTTCAAAACTATTGATAAAGTACTTCACTGCTTATCAGTGTATAGCATTATTTAGCGCCTGATTCCAAGATCAATATTTGAGTTTTATTTTGTTTTCTTCTAATTCTATGCTAATATTTTAAAGTATACACTGTGTAGTATTTTGCATTACATGTTTTGGCTGTTAGTTTACATGAAATCATTGCACTTCAACAAATGAATCAAACTTTTCAGACTTTTTGGACACAGCTGCCAATTTCAAATGTAGAAACAGAAAACAGGATGTTTCTCCAGAGATAAAATTATTTTCCTTAATTGTTTGAGATGTTCCTGCAGCTGTCTCTCCACCGCCCATAACTAGTTTTAATATTTTACTGAATTGATGGACCACACTCTCAAAAATCTTCTTTTAGTGAACCTACTAGAAATGTTCTCACTTTCCAGAGTAAACACGCTGTGTACTAAGATCCTGGTCAGAGTAACTCCGGCAACGTGACCCTGAACACACCATTACACTTTAACAGGGAATCGCTGCTAGTTGCTTCAATAAATATTGACTTGTAATCTAATTAGTGTTTACCCTAATTATACCCCATGCATTAGTTTAAGTATTATTATAGCTCACACTTCTCTGTATGAAAGTAAAGTGCTACCACAGGATCTATTTTTGTAACGTGGTCGATTATGTGCCTTTGTGGTTTGTAATTAAACGTGTATGGATGAATACTAAACTAAAGCCCTTTATGTCAGGTGTAGTATTTAGTTATTTTAACATATAAACTGATGAAAAAATTGAGAAACTGTAAAAGGGAGAGAAAACTGACATTTTGATATAAAAATGTCAGCTGTAACTTCAGATATTTTATCACTCAGGCATCTGATCTGAATGAAGAATTACCGCATGATGATGTTTTATTCACTTTTACTACAAAACCTAATGAACACGAGGAAGGATTTGCCTGAAACCTGTAAACAGAAGCTTTCGCACCTCCTCAGAGCTGAAAGCCTCAAGTTCAATATTATTGAGGTTACAAATGAATTTTTATTAATATTGTATTTTTGGGTGTAGACGGAGCTTTTTCTACCCTGCTAAATCCACATTGTAAATTAATGGTAATTGTATATCTGACAATGTACTGTATGTGAGGATGATACAGAGGTGTCCTTATACCGAACAGATTCAATTTACAAGGAAATGTTTATTGTTTGGCATTTTAAAAAACAATTTATCAAAGATAAAGGAGGAACACGGCTCAGGTCACACAGTTTTACAGAAATTCCCTCCAGAAAAGACAAAAGGATTTAAGAAGTTACTGCAGTCACCTTTCATTCTGCGCTGGTTACGTTACTACATGAACAACTCTTAGCTGCAGGCAGGCCTTTTTCCTGACATTAAGGGTCAAATGGCCTTTTACAAGTTAACACCTGGTGCTGTTCAGGAATAACTGAAATCTGTGAAACCAAACAAAATGCTGCCAATGATATAATCTGAAAAAGACAAAAATCCAGTTCCATCCAACACAACACATGGGATCAGTGCTTAATTGTACGTTTATATTTCAGACAGCAACATGGGAAACAGGAATTCTGAATTTGAACAAAGTTGGGTTTGCTCTTTGCAGACTACAAGAAGAGTTTATGCACAAGTTTGATTCATTGCCAAAAACCTTTGGCCGTACAGTTAGCGGCTCCTGAACTCAAAGTGTGTGCTGCACTTGAGCATCAATCTCCGTCCTCACACCCACTGCCGGGTCGGTGGACGGGGCTGAGGCTGGTTTCATCCTCTTTCTCACACTGAGGAGATTCGGCAGGAGGCACAGAGTCTTTGTGTGGAAGCTTACCGGGTTGTTGTGTGCTGCTGCTGGCTGGCTCCAGGTCTAAATCCTCCACCGCCTCATCCTGATCTTTAGAGTCGTTGAGGACATTTGCAGAGGAGACAGATGTGGGTTCCTCCGCTGACGCAGATTTGTCAACAGTCTGGGAGGCTGAAGGATCTGGTGGGCAGCAGCAGGAGTTTTGCACAGTGACATCAAGAATCCAAAGTTAAATGCTGTACAAACATTTAAGGAGCACAAACTAATATCTGTTTGATTCCACACAACAAAAATTGTATTCTAGACATCACTGAAGGGAATATGATGTATTTTACATATTTTGCATTTTTGAAATATTATAATGACCTGATGGGGATGCAATAATTAAAGAATATTGGAAGCTACACCATTGGTTGACTTTAGATTTATCTTAATGCATCTTGTTAGTGATTGGCTGAAGTTTGCCTGCGTAATTTGATTATTTTTTTTACTGTGTCTCAAATGTCTGATAAAGAGAGGGAAATCAGGACAGATCTTATTTTTCCATCACTGAACTGATGAAGGGCCTCTCACCTGTTTGCTGCTGGCGGGCGAGCTTCCTCTCCAGGGCCCGCAGTCTGTTCAGCTCCATGCGCTTACGCTGCTCCTCGGTCAGGGAGGGGGCAGCTGGGAAGGGGGCAGGAGGGGCAGCTGGGGCAGCTGAAGCCGGGGTAGAGTGGACCGGCCCTTGCAGGTCATTAGGGAAGATTGCTTCGTTAAACGGATCTGGATCCCCAAAGACATGCGACTCAGGAGCTGCCTCTTCTTCATCTAAAACCAAAAACAATTTTTTTGTATTTAGAAAGTAAATCTGAACCTCGCTCACTCTCATACAATCATTATTTTTTTATGTGGCCTCAGACCCAGGGCGTGTCTCACAAAGCAAAACAAATAATAGCTGAAAAATGTCTTTCTACTCTCATAGATTTGGGGCAGGTTCCAGGTTGCACTCTCAAATAAACACAACGTCCTGAGACAAACCCTTGCTGGACAGCTGGATTAAAATGAGGTTTCAACTGATGTTTGGGTAACTGACCCCTCATTAGTTCATTAACTGCACAGAATAAAACCAAGGAAACCAAATGTTACCATCTGGAACATTCGGCTGCTGCACCAAAAGTAAATTTACCAGCAATTGGCAGGTGCTCATTTTGATCCCTGCCAATATGGTGTAAATACTTCTTGTTTCAAATCAATTCAGAATGCAACATGTACCCGTCTTAACACAATGCATATACACAGTGCGTTTTTATCTCTTACCCCTATAATCCTCGTGTGTCAGTGGCATGTCCAGTCGTATCCGCTTGAGACACGTCTACCGCAGGAAAAAAAAAAAAGGCAAATAATTACAAATACTGCACCGTAGAAAAGAAGTACATTTCATTGAAATATTCAGCATCAACATCTCCATCCCACCTGCACATCCTTCTTGGTGCCAAGCTTCTCCACTCTGTCAATAAAATCTTCAAACTGCAGTTTGGGGTACAACCTGTGGGCCCAGTTCTCCATCCTCCGCATCAGCAGCCGCAGGTCCTCGGCCTGGTTGGACAGAACACACACAAACACCACGAAACGTTGGCCGAAGGTACACGATGTGATGAAGTGCAGCCAACGTGGACTACTCCACGGGCATCTGCTGCATTTGGCTTTGTTCATTTGTCTGTTGTCAGCTCTTACCTCGTGCCCTTTGCCTTTGAAATGGACATCGTCAAACAGAGTTCGCAGAGCTGGAAGTCCTCTTTCTGAGATCAGCCTGAAGGAAAAAAAGTGTCAAATGTTTACACTGTGATCACCAACTGATCAATCATTAAATCTGCATTAATTGGAACAAGATGTGAACACAACATCTGACATATTATCAGCTTATAGAGTTGTTATAGTGAATGTGTTAGCAAACAGCAGAGACAGATCAACATAATCAGGCTAAACACTGTAGAGTTGAGGGGAGCTGCTGAGATAATCACTATGAACAACCCCTTTCACACTACTCAGTCATTTGGATCCATTGTTTACATAAAAAAATATTGATTAGGGTAGCTTTAAGGTTAGATGCAAAATTAACCTTTTTCTCCACCGGCCAAACGGCTAGTGAATGTTCACATTTTACCAGCCCTGTGTGGAAGGTAATAAAACTAGCTCCACCAGGATCTTGACTTTTATAATTAATGCAGCCTAAAATGACTGAATCTGTAGCTGTGTTTCTGAAAAACAGGCAAAGCGATTAGAAGCCTCACTATTCACATTTCTTTGTTTTTAGTAATGTCAGCAGGAAACATGGTGACAGTTAAATAATTCACTGATTCTCACAACTAGTTGCAGTAAGAGTAAAAATGATCTTCAAAACCTTCAGTGGAGCGACAATTAAATATAATTGTAACAAACAATAAATCATGTACTGCCCAGGCCTTTCAACTGCCCAACAACACAATGTAGTTTTTTTATTCTGCAGTCATTAAATAGAAATCCTCGGCCCTGATGTAAAAGCACTGAGGTCAGAGGTACCTCTGAGAGTCCAGCTTGGGCTGCGGCCTCCTCACTCCTTTCCTTTTAGCAGCAGGGACCTCGTCCAGCTTGGACACCTCGCCATCTTCCCCCTCTGCATTAACCACATGGCAACAGGACAGGTGGGGTCAACAGTTACACAACAGAAAACCTTCAGCAGGGCGGATTAGGAGCCAGTATTTCAAATGAAGACTAGAAATGACCATCTGTAGGTGGTTTTTGTTATGTTAGTAGTCACTCCCCTCCAAAGAGCTTACCGTAATGCAATAATTCCTTCCAATTTCTAGGTATAAACTGGCTTAAAATGTTGAATATTTTGACAGCAGCCTACATGCAGCTTCTCACCATTTCCAAAAGGGTCTCCCTCTTCCTGTCCTCCCTGGCCCGGGGAGTGAGGCGGTGGGAGGGGAGGGAAAGCTTCATCCTCTATGCCGTTGTAGTCAGGAATGCCATTTTCCATCGGGTCAAGCATCATGTGTAACTGCTGGAAGCATTGATTGAAAAAAAAACATGGTACTGAAAATGAACAGCACTCCATTGATATGGAACAGGTAGACGTACAATTTACTTATATACTGTACTTGCGTACAATTTCAAGATAATTTATACCTCTACTCCACTACACTTCAGAGGGAAATATTGTACTTTTTACTGCACTACATTTATTTGGCATTTGTAATTATAAGTTACTTTTTATTTTAATATTTTACATACAAATATATGATTCTCTTATGAAATATGATGTATGTAACAATATGTAAAGTTAATAGTAGCTTCACTTCAACCAACTACAACATTAAAAATACTCCTTTTATGTTATGTTATTAAACATTTTTATACTTTTACTTAAGAATCTGAATACTTAATTACTGGTCCTATAATGTATAGCATTTCCATATTTCAGTTGCTAAGTGTTGAAGTTGGTGTTGCTATGAATTTTGACTTCCAGTTTTTAATATTACGTAGGAATATCGGCTCCCGATATCAATTACTCTCCCTGGTTAGCTCATAATTGGTATCGGCCATGGAAACACAGATATCGGTCGGCCACAGGAAGGCGGTAAACTCAATCATGGCCAAAACGCAAAGAGTAAAGACGGTCAGTCCTCTGTATTTCACCGTCACACAGAGAGGCCAGGAGACGCAGGACATCCACGTCTTTGTCTTAACGTTGGCCGAACCTAACTTTATTGCTGAGTAACATTTGAAGTCGTAGAAAAGAGTAAACACGGCGCTGCTATGCTAACTACTTAGCTGCTGATATACTTTGGGTAAGTTAGCTAACATGTAAGCTAACTGCTGTCAGCGAAACGGTCAAACATAACGAGTCAACTTAAACCACAGGTCACCAACATGATAATAACGTTAGCTTAATATTAACGTTGTAGTTAAAACGAAATGCCACAATATTATCCTACCAGTTACGAGCTGTCCGGTGGCGAAGCAACAAGCAGTGCAAAGCTAGCGACATCAACTTCCGGTGCCAAACTTTCTTTTCAAAATAAAGTCCAAAAGAAATTAGCCTTAACTAATACCAGTGGAAGGATGGCCACAATAATTGTAAACAAAACTATTTATCAAGAACCAACAAATGTACTGTTTATTAAATTTAAGGCTCTAAAATTAAGAGACTTGATAGGGGGCTAAATGATGGATGTTTTATTGCTGTGTTTGCAAACATTACTGATATAAATAAACCATTTACAACATTAGAAACATAAGTTTAGGCTTTGTCGAATATTACTCAGATCGATCATTTGCTGTTGGTTGTGCTACTCTAAATACGCCTCAAAGTAAGTGGCAGCCTGTAATATAATTTGTAAAAGAGCACACAAGATAAACCACATAAAGATCAAACACATCTTACATTTGGGAGGTGGCAGTGTTTAAACCCATTGGTACACATGTGTCTGTGCTGGTTTCTGGGCCTATGTAAAGATAGCATTCAAACTAGGACAAAAAACATAAGAGCAGCGCCGTCTCTGGGAATTTGGGAGGTTTTAACAACCTGAGCAAGAGTTTACATTCAACAATTACACAAAAATCACACATGGTGAGGTTTAAAGGCTATTTCTGGTCAAAGATACATTAAAATGATGGGATTTTGTATGTTTCCACCAGGAATATGTCCTGGTGTTGTGGAGAGTGGGCTTTGAAACCAGATTTATATAATAATGTAGGGAGATACAATTTACAGGCAGTTGTAAGAATATAAAATGTGCAGCTGTTTTTGGTGGCAAGTCAAAAATTAGGGGGGTTGGGTATGTGTTAGAGGTTACTGGACTCATGACCTCAGAATTTTTAAATCTAATCAGCATAAGAACACAGTTAGTAGTTAGTCTTCAAAAAAAAAAAAAACAAGATTTATAATCACACTGTGTACTCATCAACACCTCACCCTTTTCAGTTTCCCTCTCTCATTCGTGTCCAGTTCCAGGGCTTTTAATTTGAAGGGTTAAGTGCTGTACAGGAAAAGATGTTTCTGTGAATTTTGTCTCATTTGTCAGCTCCACCTTTATGGCAGGATTAATATGCAAGAGCATTGATCAGGACAACATTTTCTCACTCAGTAATCAGCACCATTTAAGTCTGATTCAATTTATTTGAAATTGAAAGAGTTCAACACTTTATCTCCGTCGCTCTTATGTAATTTCACAAACTTGTTGACAATAAACCATCTCCTCTCTGCAGGTAGTTTGAGTAACCTATAAAACTTAGCTACATCAAAAAAACCACACAAGACCAGTTTGTTTAAAAAAAAAAAAAATTAAAAAATAAAGTAATATACCAAGCTTGAATTCATTCCTCCAGAGTTGTGACAGGTAAGCGGCTATTTTGACTCAATAGTGACAACCTGAAAAGGTGTTTATTCAAAACAGAACAGCAGGACAGTTAAATCAACAAGATGCTGAAGTCGCTCTCAGATTCATGTGTTCAGCTTCAAGGCCACTGACGTCTGGTGTATGTGTGTGTTCAGAGGCGTCCACGCAGCAGGAACATGAGGAAGATTGCACTGAGGAGGATGCAGAGTGTGCACACTGTGGGAACCACAATCTCTGTTACCATCTCCATGTGGCCTATCAACGGATCTGTAACACATGAATGGAAACGTAAGTAAACGTGTGTAAATGTCTCAGATTACAGCGTCAGACCCCTGGAAAGGGCTCCCATCATGGACCTGGAAAACATACAGGAACAGCAATGCATCATATAGATTTATTACTATTTTAATTTCTTCATTTAGTTGCTGTTAGTTCTCAGTGTATTTGACTTTTGAATAATTAAATTAACTAATGAATTAATTTTATAATGTGTCGTTCATCATCATCAGACAAAAAAAAAGAGCTTAGACTTTTACTTGCCTGTGTTACATTTCAAAACTAAATGTTTTTAATTACACTTTTATGAATGGCAGTTGTCAAAGGAAAAATTATAAGGTATTTATTGAATTTTAGTTTTAAAACATGCATTTAAATGTTTGGATTGTCTCAAGCCAGGCCAGTTTTTGTTGGCTGGGCCTTCAGAACCCTTAAAAGTTTGTGAAATAATGAATATAATAAAATAAGGCCTTAAGAGTTTTAATTTTAAATGAATGGAAGCTGTTTCTTCATCCTAGGCCCTATTTATTTAACCCCCATGGCCGAACTAACCTGCTTGGGGGCCCGGGGCACAAATATTAACGCCGCTCTTCCTCTCATCTACAGTTTTTCCATGCTGGAATATTAACTGGCCCCAGATTTGCTGTGTGGTAATTTAATTAAACACATTAGTTTGGGAATATGAAACATATAAGCACAAAACTGAAATAATGACATAGGGACCCTCTTTAAGATGGGGGGCCTCAAGATCAGGTAATAAATCAGGACCCACCCATAGGCCCTTCATTTTCCTTTTCCTGTATTTAACTAGGTAAACAAACTAGAACAGAGTATACACAATATCCAGTTATGATGCAGTAATAGAGTCAGTGGTGCAGATGCCCAAATAAATGTACTATTAAAGTAGCACGAACCAGCTGACACACAGTCAGCCGGACGTTTTTAGGGCCCCTGGAGTTCAGTTGGTCCTGCAGCCTTACTAACCCCAAAACAAGCCAGCTTTAAGTCTTTGAATTTGTTGTTTGACAAATATTCTTGACATTATATTGATGTTATTCCATTAATAGGTGACATGGTAACAACTAAACCATCTCCATGAGAACTGAGCAAACTCCACCTGCTGAGGAAAGCCATGAGATGTGCCTGAAAGCTTCAGAAATAAGTTCAGACCTTATTAATAAAGCTGTCAGTTACAATTTATAAACCATTTGAAATCTGTCCTTTATTATAGAAAGTGGCATTTTAACGTTGCCGTCGGTCAAGATGGAGCTAATTTGAACTATTTTATTTATTGTTGGGCAGTTTATTCTAAAGCAATGTGTCATATTTTCTGAGCTCATCACGTGTTTTGAATGTAAAATCTTAACTCATAACTACAGCTGTCGGTGAAGTGCAGTGGAGTAAAACGAACAGTATTTGCCTCTGAAATGAAGTATAAAGTAGCGTAAACACTCGTGTTGATCTCAGAAACGCATCGACTTTTGTACCTAAACTTCATCATGCACTGGCCAAGCCTTTTGCATTCCTGCATGTTCCTGATTTCCCTGGGATTTTCTTCTAGCTGGAGGGGCAAAACAAAGAAAAACCCTGTTAGATAGCGGAATAACAAGCTTGAGACAGAATTTTCCTTTGTTTGGCCCCACCTAGCTTATCATCACAGCCTGCACGTGTAATGCTTTATCGTACTAACCTGCAGCCAGGAGCTGGTTACTGGAGGAGCACGTCTCTGCGGCTTTCCTCTTCCAACTTTCCACCTGTGACCATCCAACAAACAGTTAACATATTCTGCTCCAGAGGGATTTTTAACACAGAGTGAGCGTGTTGTTCGCGTTTACCTCTCTCTGATTGGGAAAGCCATTAGAGCCGATGATGCGTTTATAGAACTGGACAGAGGCCTTCGGGTAGCGTGGTTTGTTTTTGTTCCTGAAGTCCACATAGTAGAGCCCGAATCTTTCCGAGTACCCTTCATCCCACTCAAAGTTGTCCAGGAGAGACCAGGCGGTGTAGCCCTTCACATTCACCCCGTCCTTAATCGCTGTAAGTAAAACAAACAAAGAGCAAAAAGACACGTTTAATTAAGCTTTGTTGGTTGTATTGAACGCACTCAGTGACTCAAATATGAACCAGACAGTAAAATCTTTCCTTTGTGTTAAGCCGAGTTGCCGTTTCACCTTTGAGCATTTCATTGATGTAATCTTTGAAGTACTGTATCCTCCAGTCATCACAGAGGTCGGTGCAGAGCATCTTCTCCGACACGCCGTTTTCTGTCACGTATATCATGGGGTTTCCATACTGAGTCTGGTGTGGAGATGTCAAATTACATTCAGGATTGATGGTATACATGCTGATATGCTCATATCATTATGTACTTATGTAGCCCGTCTACCCTCTGTAGATGGGGCCCTCAGAAAGATACCACTCTATCGAATTAACTTGACATGTTATCACACAATGAAAAATATGTATTTTAACTATACTCTTTTATCTATTTATCATAGACAACTCTTTATTTATGCATATTTTTAACTGTGCTACACTTATAATATATTTCATGTTTCGTGACCCTTTTCTTTATTAATGACGTGACACAAGGTACCGCTTGTGTTTATGTGACACACTAGCTTCGTTTTTACATTATAAGCTTGAGTTTGTCTTTTCGCTTTCTTGCCGAGAGTTAGAGGAGAAGATGGATCCCATTCGCATGCCTGTGCGTTAGCTACAGAGCTAAAGCCAGGAGGGGATTAGCTTAGCTTAGCATAAAGACTGGAAGCAGGGGGAAACAGCTAGCCTGGCTCTCTCCAACCTTCAAAAACACGAATTCACACAAGTGCTGAGCGGATGGATAACTGTAAAAAAAACAAATTAAATAATGCACGACAAAACTCGTCATTTTTACATTTGTTTGTAATTGTTGTAATTAAACAAACAATATAATACAGCTTAATTATTGAACTTTAGAGTTGCCGGGTGGTTACAGGCTAACTGTTTCCTCCTGCTTCCAGTCTTTATGCTAAGCTAAGCTAAGCACCTCCTGACTCTAGCCTCATACTTAACATACTACTAAAGTATTCAAGTACTTTCAAAGTCATCCATTGCTTTTTATTTGCCTCTAAATTCTTTGTATCCGTTCACTTTGGACTTCTATGGCATTTTTATTGTAATTGTATTAGTTTTACTTCTAGTACAAAAACCCACTTTTCCCAACAGAAACCTAAAAGGTTGTATTCTACAGTCGATAGATCTCATACAGCTGGATATCTGGATTTTATTCAGATTTGCGTCGTGTACCTTGACAAAGTTCAACAAGCGTCGAAAGCCCCAGGGAACAGAATAGAGCCATTCAGAGCCGGGATCAGGCCACTGTGGGTCAACCAGCTCCGCAAGGTCACGATCTGCAAAGTAGCTGTCTCCAAGGCCTGATGGGTAATTCTTCAGGGTGACGTAGCGAGTAGTGAAATGGCCGAGGCCCAGGAAGTCGCAGGTTCCCTTGATGTAACTCTTCTCCTGAGGCGAGAAGACGGGCAGCCGTGAAGCTCCCAGGCCCTGCTGGCCACTCTTCCTGCCTAAAAGGTGAAAGTTCACTGTATTTAATAACAAGACACATGAAGATGCACAAAGACGGCAGCTGTGACACAGTTGATTTGTCATACCCATAATGCAGTGGTTTCCAACCTTGTCACCCCTTAAAACGAGTCAATATCTACCTGTGGCCCCTCGTTGTGTCAGGTCAAACTAATTATCCAGTAATTCATAGGACAACAAAAAACTGACCATGACGTACCGATATAATCCTTCATAACCTGGGGGTAGTCTCCGTTGAAGATGGGAGTAGCAAACCATCCCATGTAGAACTGGATGTACCTCTCTGCTGCTTCAATGTCCCTCTGGTTGGTGATGTCCACTGGTTCCCCCCAGTCAGCCGTTAGCGAGATCCCAACCAGGCCTGAACACACACACACACACACACACAGAGCAACTTAACCGTTTTTATCTTTCACTTCAATCACAAATTCGTGCCGTCAGTTTTTCTTCTTACCTTTTTGTTTGTTTCGCCACTGCATGTCGTAGGTGTGCCAAACTTTGGCATGTGCCTGTTTCAAAGACAGAAATGAAGTGACACACACAACTACAAAAATGTGAAAGGTGACTCAAAAATAAATGAATACATTTGTCATTTGCAGCCTTGGCCCTGACGGCAGGTGGAAGTGTTATTCTCAAAGGCTTCTCCTTGATCTACTGTGGCTTTGATTGTACCTCATTTGTACGTCGCTTTGGACAAAATATAAGAATAATTACAAGGAGACATGGTTGCTTCTGTTGCCTCCAAGCTCATGTCAATCAGGTCATCATAATATTTACCAGTCGCCAGTGAAAAGAAAATTAGAAATGCTCATCGCAAGCCCTCTTCTTATTTCTTGTTTTGTCCAACCAACAGTCCAAAATATTAAATTTACACTGATGTAAAACAGAAATTCATCACATTTAAAAAGATTGAAGCAACAAATGTTGACTTTTTAGTTTGATGAATGACTTAAATGATTGATTGATCAAATCGATGATTAGCTAATCAAAAATTAAGAAAACGCGGTAAAGAAGGATATCCCAGCACACTGGAAAAAGGTCAGGCACATGGTTACTTCACAGTATGCTGGGTTAAATCCTTGTCCAGGAGATGAGCAGCCAGTGTGCTGGACTATCTGCTGAGGAAGACCTTGTGATACAATCTGAAAGCTCCAGAACAGCTACTAAAGGAACCTTGTGGTGAGATCGTTTTGTCTAAATAAAAAAGATTTTGACACAGGGCTCCTCCACTAATCATATTACTAGGACCAATGGGCATGCAGTGAAACTGGGAAGTTTGTGGCTCGCTTTGTAATCCAGAATCCGCTCAGGCAGAACAGCACCGTCACCTCTCGAGTCTCACCTTGATGATGTGGTGGGCAGCTTTGTAAGCTCCTGTTCCCTTCATCTTCAGTCCGGGTGCATGTTCCCCTGTCTCATGTCCCTCCACAGCAATGGACTGAAAACACAAGACAAGACTCTCTGCTACCCAAGTCAAACATCACAAGACAGTGAACGCACCATTTCTCTTCAACCCGACATACCCAGGGATTGTTGAAAGTGATCCAGTGCTTCACTCTGTTTCCAAATCGTTCAAAGCACAAGTTGGCAAAGTCGTTGAAGTAGTTCACCATGCTGACGTTCTGCCAGCCGCCGAACTTCTCCTGCAAGATCTGGGGAGTAAAACCCGTGTTAGCATCCGCACTGTAGCTTCGAAACACGAGGTTCAGTGAGTTCAGTGCTCACCTGAGGTAAATCCCAGTGGTACAGAGTGACAATGGGTGTGATCTTATTGTCCAGCAGCATGTTGATCAGGTCGTCGTAATATTTGATTCCTTTCTCGTTGATGTGTTCACCTGAAAGAGTTGCCAGTGAATTAATATCAATATTCAGTGTCATGAAATATAATATAATTACAATTAGGGCTTCGTCTGATTGTTATTTTAATTGTGTATTCATCTGTTGGAATTTTTTTCCTTATTGATTATTTGTTTGGTCTTTTAAAATGTCAGAAAAAAGTGAAAAATGTCCATCACAATTTCTTCAAATAGCTTGTTTTGTCCGACCAACAGTCCAAAGCCCAAAAATATTTACATTTAACAGCGATGTAGAACTGAGAAAAGCAGCAAGTCCTCACATTTAAAAAGCTGGAAGCGGCAAATGAGAATTAATGTTGATGGAGATCAACATTTTCACCACTGATTTCAATAACCAGCAAATTAAAAATAGCAAAAATAGTAAATAATAAAACAAAAAAAATATGGTAAAGAATGAAAACATAGTTCAGGCATGTGGTTACTCTTCAGTCCGCTTGGTAAAATCCTTGGCCAGGAGATGGAGAAACGATAATGATTCAACTTCATGTCCTTCATCAAGGTAACGTCATCCTGAAAACCAAAGAGCAGAAGACATTTTGAAAATTGCTGCATCATTCCACTCGGTGGTAAAGACATAACAGAAACAATCGCTGCTTTTTAAATCTGTTCGTTAGCTTTCCTGCCAGGCTGTAACTCATTAACAGATGCTCATGTAATTAAATGGACAGGTGAGCTTTTGACCAACTGATTATAAATAGCAGTTTATGCAGCAGTGCAGCCTCAAGCTCTGCAGCCAAACAACTTTATTCTAAGGAATATTTCAAATGTAAGGAACATTTTAAAAGAAATATGCTTGTTAGCTTTCTTGCCAAGAGTTAGATGAGAACTTCAATACCATTTTAAAGCCAGGAGGTGATTAGCTTAGCTTAGCTTAGCACAAAGACTGGAAACAGCTAGCCTGGCTCTGTCCAAAGGTGAAAAAAATCAGCCTACGAGCTCCTCTAAAGCTCACTAATTAACGCGTTACATCTCGTTTGTTTTAGCTTGCTTAGATTGTTTGGACGGTCCAGGCTAGCTGTTTCCCCCTCTTTCCAGTCTTTATGCTAAGCTAAGCTAAGTGTTTCCTGGCTGGAGCTTCATATTTACCGTACAACATGAGAGTGGTATCAGTCTGCTCAGCTAACTCTCAGTAAGAAAGAGAATACGTGTATTTCCCAAACTGTTGTACCTTTAGATTCTAGAGGAGATGCAATGTTTGCAAAGATACCAAATATGGGTAAATGATGCACAAGACATCCAGAATATTTCCATTTGATGGAATGGAAATGTTTCTCTCAGTGTAAACATCATATAAACAGGTAACAAAGTAATAGAGAATATACTGTCACACAGTGTGGAGTAAGAGGATTTGAAATAGGGTAAAAATGTATGTTTCAATAAATTTGGTTAACTAGGACAAACAGATACAAACACTTCATTTAACTTAATTTAGGAAAAACATATCATTGGGTCTAACATTTCAAGACTTTATCAGCCTCTTCCTTTCTGGAGAGGTGCTAAATCTTCTTCTGCATGTCACCTTGAATTTGTAGTAGCCCTCACACGAGGAGTCTCCCGTGTCATTTAACAATATCTTCCCCTTTTTGTGGGCGAATGCATCCCAGATGCTCATTCCTTTTCCATCTATATTCCAAGCTCCCTCAGTCTGATAGGCAGAGCTGCCGGCTCCCCAGGAGAAACCTGCAGAGGAAAACAAAGCAAACAATTAATGTCAACGCTTTGCAGACTGGTAATTTTTGTGTTTAATCATGTGTCATACCGGTTGGGAAGGTGCCGTAGTAGAAAGACGTTCTCTCGTTCTTCGTCCAGTCAAAGTCCTCACTGGCTGACACACACAGCACCAGTACCAGCACATGGTGCGGCCTCAGGATGCACCGCTGCAGCATCGTGATCTTTGGCAAGGAGCTCACTGTCTTCAGTTACACCTAAAGGACAGTAATTACCCAGTTTGAACTTCACAGATATCACGGCGTACGTGCTAATGGTAGCATCCAAGACCTGACAAAAGAGCTGCAAGGCTTCTTCACCTGTGACTCTGCCCTGAGCTAGATAAGTGGAGGACACATCACAGAATACACAGATATGTTCAAGTAAAACAAAGATTCAGAAACTCACGCAAAGGTGTCAGGCGTCCACAGGTTCTGAGAAAAAGTCAAACCCCAAACCTCAGGATCATTTGTTAAATATCCACTCACAAAACAGCCAGCCATTATGAGACCTCATGGACGTAAATCATTTCAGCCAGCCGTAAGACACACTGACACAAAACGCTATCAGAGACAGAAAGTAAGCCAGCTTGTCCAGCACAGTCAGGATGAGCGACATTTCAAGCTGTTCAAGCTAAATCTTCAGTGGTGCAAAAGATTAACAAAATAAAAGCGGGTAAAAGAAAGTGTAAAGTTGTCTGAGAGTCCTGCTGCCAAAGCCTGTGCTGTTTCTCTCCCTACATATGTCCCTTTGCTCAGTGTCTGTCTCAGCCCCAGCCGCCTCACTCAGAACCACATATAGACGTCTGACCTGCTGCATTTGTCTCCGCTGGAAGCTGCTCCAAAATGCAAGAAACGTCCCCAAGCTTCTGGACCCAGTTAATGCTCCCCAGTGTCACCGGCAGGCCCGCTGCCAGCGTTACAAAAACAAAACAGAGTGAAGCGTCCAGGACATTTTCTGCTATTCATCAGCCCACACACACACACACACACACACACACACACACACTCACACACACACTGAATGCCGCTCCATTTGAAGTCAGTGAAGTGTGAGCGTAAATTTGCTGGTGCAAACAGGTCTTTTGGAAAAAGGAGGGATTTCGACACTGTAAGCAAAGTTAATGTCAGTGAGCCTGCTGCATGTGCAGCCTGGCCTCATAGCGTTTTCATGGCTTTAGCTGTAAATCACAAGTAGAAAATATTTATATACAAGTAGAAATTTAAAAGATGAACCATTCTAGAAACAAGTGCATCAGTCTTTATGATTTATTCTGACTCTTTATCATCCTGTATTTGTGCCACACAAAATGCCAGCCTTCACATACGAGGGGTGGACACAATAACAGAAACATCTACATAGTGTTATATAATCTAATACAATAGCCCTGCTAATATATACTCCATATGTAACGTTTAAAATGTAGATTTTTTTAAGTTTGTCAGAGAGGAGTTTAGTTTGCGTTATATTGGAAAACTGTTTCTGTCTTTTTGTTTTGAGTTAAAACATTTATACGCAAATAAATGTGATACAAAATATATGTGATATATATAATGCATAAACTGTAATTACGCATTCATTTACAATGAAAAAGACATTCAAAAACAACAATGTACACTGAAGTACAGTGTGTACCGTGTGAGTGGAAGAGTGATTACTTACTTAACATAAGCCCAGTAATATAATATAATATAATGATTAAAGGAATCTATTTTCATATGCATCAAAATACCATCGGTGCGTTTCCATACAATAAAAGAAAACGTGCTCTCCAGTGTACACAGTGATGCCCTGACACACACAGTTACACACAGTATGAACAAGTACACAGTAAATAAAAAACAGATAAATAGAATAAATAGAAGAGAAACAGGTCAGTGGCCACCTGTCCTGTCCTGTGCTTATACGTCTTATATTATGAGCCTCTGTGTTTTAAATAGAACCTGACTTTGTAGCATAATGGTGTCCTGTACGATTAAAATGAGTGATGTTAGCTTAGAAAGTGACGCTGTGGTTGAGCGTTGTCTCTGATAATGGCGTCTGCTCTTTTCCTGCACCTGACATCAAATATCTCTTTATTATTTTTATTTATTATTTTTGAGGCCAGGTCACCAGACCGTACTAGCACACGTTCAGTCGTGCACAGATAGAAATGAACCAAAGTCGGTGACACACCATCAGTGGTGACCACAGTGCAGGCGGTCCTATTCTTCCTAAAGTAAATGATCACTTGATCACAATATAATATAAATGAACAGGTTATAATAGAAGCTACATATCAGTAGATGAAGGTAAAGTGATTTAAAAACCCGGCCCCACAGACACGATTTTCATTTTATTTTCAGGACTTAGACTTTCTTTAATATGAAGAAATTGTACAGAATTATTTGTGCGAGTTCTCAGAGCAATAGACACCACGGCCTTTGCTTTTGCCTCTCTTACTTATTTTATTACAACTATGTACTTTATTTACTTAATATTGTAATTACTGATGCTTCAGGCTACTGTGTCCACCCTGGAAGAGGAATTCATCCTCTTTAGTAAGTAGTATTTTGCTCAGATTGAGACAACTTTGTGATTTTGGGCTGTAGAAGTAAAATTGACTTTGACTCTCTGAGAATATTTCATGAAACAATATGGTATAAAACAATAGGTTCACAGAGGCTCACTGACAGCTCCCC
>LKNJ01002575.1:0-57261 GCA_002120245.1 Maccullochella peelii
CTAAATGAAAATAAGCGGCACTGAGAACAAGCGAAGGGGAGCAGGATTCTGCCGGGGAGTGGGAAAACGGCACAACACTGGATTTCCAGATCCCCAGGGATCCACTGGGCATTACGTCCCGGGGCCACGTCTTTGGAGAAGAGGTCTTTTTTCAACATGTATCCCATACTTTTAGAAGCTTTGCCAGCCACTGCCTATTGGAGTACATTGTGATTTCAGGATTTCTGAAACAATGGCAACCTACGACTGAAAATACACAAAGTGGAAAGGGGGTGGGGGGCTCCCACGCCTTTCCTCGGCGGTAAAACAGAATAGTGATGTGCGTAACCCAGGGCTTTTATAATATTTCACAATAATCTCTCTCTCTCTCTCTCTCTCTCTCTCTCTCTCTCTCTCTCTCTCTCTCTCTCTTGCTGTCCTCAGCCCTCGCTGTGTCACTCCCTCCCCATGTTTTCCTCCTCCTTTCCTTTTGCGCACCAGACTCTCCCACCCTCTGCTTCTCTATTCGCTCACTGAGCTCTCATCCTCGGTGGGGCTTGTGTCTCTGCCTACTCCTGTGCGTAAGAGCGCACCGATGGATATGTAAAGTGATGCACTCCTGATAACGCGAAATCTGAGCCTACAAATGCCTTTCTGAAAAAGAAAACGTATAGATGCGCGACATAGAGACCGCGATGGAGAGTAGTTAGATTGAGTCAAGTTCATTCCACGGAGATTGTTTTTATTTTGAGCGGTTTTCTTTGTTTTTTGGATGATGATATGTTAATAAAGATGTTCATCAGCACGGATGACGGTGCGTTGCTATTTGGATGTGTGTTTCTGGACTTTTCAGCATATCATGACCGTGCGCCTTTTTTCCTCTCTCCAAGTCTTTTCGTTTCTGCGTGAAGTTGAACGAAGGAGAAAGCACGATGAGAGGGAAATACTTTCTCCTCGGGTTCTTGTTGCTCAAACTTATGGCTCTTGTGTGCAAGGCTGACGGGGAGCCAGGACTGCTCGGAGGATTCGTAATGATCGCCACCTCCAACGGCTCCAGGGAGGAGGAGAGCGTGTCCGAGGAGACCCCGCACACGGAGGACAAATGTCGGGGTTACTACGACGTGATGGGCCAGTGGGACCCGCCGTTCATCTGCAAAACGGGCAATTATCTGTACTGCTGCGGCACCTGTGGCTTCCGCTTCTGCTGCTCCTACAAGCACTCGCGGCTGGACCAGAGCACCTGTAAAAATTATGACACTCCGGTGTGGATGAAGACCGGACAGACTAACTACAAAAAAATTAACAAGATGCACGACAGCACCAAAGACAAAACGAATTTAATTGTTTACATCATATGTGGAGTAGTGGCCATTATGGCTCTTGTGGGGATTTTCACCAAATTGGGGCTGGAAAAGGCGCACCGGCCTCAGAGAGAGAACATGTCCAGGTAAGTCTCCCTCCGTCTGTCTCTCCCTCTCTGCCTGCCTGCTTCTCTCAGTGCGCTTGTTTACAAAGAGACTTGCAGTAGTAGCCTACGCACGCAGTGAGCTGGAGCGCGCAACGTGTAGTCCTTGTATTCATCTGCCACTGTGCATATCAGAAGTATATAATGGGGATAAATTGACACACAGCAACATAACATTATTAAACAACAACTCGCTTAAAATGCATCAGGCGTATTATATTTATATCACAGAAAGGCTGTTGTTTCTGGGCAACCAGGGCAACTTATGTCATCTTCTGTATTGAGACTCTTTATGATATTGCATGCTCTCTCCACTCCAGTCTATCTATCCACTGTGGTATAGCATAAAATTACGTGATCTACTCTTCTCTCATTAGGCGGGGGCGGTTTCTTTCACTAGTAAGGCGGCATTGCGCTCCATTGTGCTCCATTGTGTATCTGTCTGAGTGGAGATCAGTGAAAATGCTTTTATACACCTTCCCAGTGTAATCCAATGTGCAATGATTGCAGCAAAAAACAGGACACATGAAACCAAATATTTTCCATTCATCAGGGAATCCCATTTTCATCCAGTTAGCTGCACCTCACACTTTCATGAAAAGATGCTGTACAGCAGTGCAGCCCAACTGAATAATTCAATTAAACATGTTATGCACAGTTCCTCATGTCTGCACCCCTCATCCATCACCGCCTCTCTGTCTCTCTCCTCTCCTCTCCCCTCTCTGTCTGTCTGACAGGGCCGTCGCCAGTGTGCTGCAGGGCGGGTGTCCAGGTGAGCAGTATCGGGGGGAGGAGGCCCTAGGGATGCATTCGCAGCACTATGTTTCCAGGGCCACAAACCTCCGTGAGTTTATTTTAATGTTCTGAGAGTTTTGGACAGCTCATGTTGTGCGTACTGTCTGTATGACTTAAAGCAGCATATGGAGGTGTGGGTGGGGCATGTCAGCAAAAAAGCTGCTTACTTAAAGCGACTTGAACTTGTCCAGGTTGGTGTTAGAGGCCGTTATGAAGTCATCTGGAATGATGTAAGGGTGTGAGAGTTTGGGATCAAGTTACTCATCTCAGCTGGACTCAGCAGTTTTAAACCAAACTCATGTCTGGCTGATGGTGCGTAGTCAGAAAACCCATCAAAGATACAGTATAAGCACAGGCAGAACACACACACATCCCTGCAGGCTTGTTCCTATGTTTCAAATGACAGCATTGGGTTTTGTTTTATCTTGCACCGGTCAGATATCCATCCATTTCATAACGCGCTAGAAAGGGAATATCTGCCTGCCTTTTCTGCAGCTTTTCAAATCCAACTGTTATTCACTGTTTTATTTTGGTTCATGCCCACATGATATAATGAGAGAGAGAGAGAAAGGGAAGTGGGAGTGTGTGTGAGTTGGTGAGGAAGTGGTGGTGGTAGTGTGTTTGTGTGTGTGTGTGTAGGGCTGGGAGTTCGAAGGGTGGTGGTAGAATACAGAGCGTATGAATGCCATCTATTTCTGTTGCGTCCCGTGGGCTGCTACAGTACCAAGCTTCTTTGTGTTTTAACACCGGAGATCAAACAGATGAATGCACAAACACACACACACACACACACACACACACACACACACTCAAATATCTACAGACCAGAGCATACAGTACATACACATCATAAGCACCTGGAGACAATCAGTACACAGCATTCAGATTCCCTTAAAGTTGCATCACCAAGCCGTATTTCTTGTGTCAAAGCAAAAAGCAGATCTTAGAGGAATTTCACCATAAACAGTATGTTTGAAACACATAGTGACTGTACTCACACTCATGTTAGAGGACTGTCTTGCCCTCATTTCTTGTGTTACTATCAAGCTATACATGAATGAAATAAATCCATTTCACCAAGTTATTTAATCTGGTGTTGAGCTTTAAAGTCCTGGTTTTAGGAAGAGTGAAATGATTTGCCAGGTGGATGCAATTTTCCAATGCAAATAAAGTGGTATCAAGAATTGTGTTCATATTGGTGATTGCTTTCACTTTGGTAAAGAAAAGAAAAATGTTTTGCTCCTAAACACAAGATTAAATGGTTCTTTATTTTATTCAAATCTTGCCTCTCACATGTATACTTCCTAGTTTTGTTAAAGGGTGGCTGTGGCTCAGGAGGTAGGGTGGGTCGTCCATTAATCTCAGGATTGGTGGTTCGATCTCCTGCTCCTCCTGTACACATATAGAAATGAACCCCAAGTAGCTCCCGATGGAAGCCAGCACCTTGCATGGCAGCTCGTCGCCATCGGTGTGTGAATGGGTGAATGAGACCAATCTGTAAAGCGCTTTGGGAACCATAAATATGTAATCCTACAACCGCTCCCCTGGCTAACCACAAGGTGACATAACCCTACTCAGCATGAAGCACTACGCCCACAGACACCATCAACATCATGATGAGAGCACATTTTGTGGTAAGGGGGAAAGAAAGGTTGTATTCATTAAAAATTGATTGGTTTTGGGGTGGGGTGGGGGGGTCTGAATCTCAAAAAGGTGCTACTTTGAAAAGAGATAAATAACACTTTCAGTAGGGGATGGGTTCCGCTCGAGTCTTTTTTCTTTCCGCACAGTGGGAGAGATAAGCGAGGTGGCTTGTCAGGACACTCTGTGAAATAGCGTTTATTATTTGCAATGTGGAACCTGTTCCCCTGAACCTTCTAATCCTCGGGGGTTGTGGGTGATCATGTGGAATGTTATTAACCTCTGTGATCTGGTGGGATCCTCCCCGACAGCCACCTGATTGGTTTACAGGTCCCTCCACCGGCAAGGGAGACGATTCATCACGAGTCACGGGGAGGGGTGGTTGGAGAGGAGAGGAATTAGATACGGATTTACTGGACATGGACATGTTATTCTTGTTTTAAGTGATTAACGGAAGATAAATAGACTGAAAAGGGCGAGATGATTTTTCATTATGAGCGCTGTGGTGAATGCAAAGGACAGACGAGGAAGGGAGTGAAGAAGAGTGAAGAGAGAGGCAATTGCAATGTAAAGATAAGTGCTCAGGTTAAAAGGGCCACTGTATATGTGCACAAGCCAGAGTTTGTTCAGATATAGTGCAGGATTGTGCTGGAAAATCTATTTTTAGTGCAAACCACATATCGATTATAGCTTATGGCCAGATTGCCCTATCAGTGAATCTGGTCTGGTGGGTCTCAGCTGCTTATATAGGAGGAGAAATTTCCTTTGGGTCTTGTGCAACTGTCAGTCACAGAATGCTATTTGTCTGTAAAGGAAACACTGATGACGACGCTGCTTTATCATTTACATCAAACTTTTTCAGCTCAAGACCCAAAAGAGAAATTTGGTTTCTCCTTGGGACCCAAACTTACAATACATCATGAATTGCCATAACATCTACTATCTATAAACTACTGATAAAGAACACAACAAACCATGAATGCCTTGACTAAGACAGAGAGGATATTATCATTAAAAATCACCACTCTCACTTGTCACCACTACATTAGTCATACACACACACACACACACACACACACACACACACACACACACGGAATTTCTTACATTTGTCCGGCATGGAAACTAACACACATACACACTAACTAGGTTAATACAAATGTAATACACACATTACTGACTGTTCCACTGTCAAAACAGTCTTGCACACAGCATCAGAGCTGAACAGACCAGCGTATGAATTCACATATCATAGCATTTTACTCTGAATAAAAACGGATCTGTGACCCATTTTGGGTAGTGATCCTAAGTTTGGGAAAGACTGATTTAAATGGTTCCCCTGCAGGCCCTTTATCGAATGCATTTGTCAACAGAGGTATAGAAAAGCATATTCCCAATACGTTCTTTGCTGTGTCTTGATAGTAATCAAACAACAAAACAACAAAAGCCTGTGGTTTGTGTTTGTTATGTCGTGGGCCCCTGTGCATATCCAGCAGGGGCCCCCGTTACCTACTGCATATTAAAAATGGACACTCTGGTTGCTTTTGTGAACCAGAAGCAGCCGGGCCCACCAATCCCTAGGTGGACCCGGCTGGCAGAGGTTCATGTCATCTCAAAACCCAGAGACTTTGTTTGAATCCTTAAAAGGCTGAAAATCTCTTCACTTTCAGCATCAAAGAGCTGAAGAGACAAAGAAGGGTGGAATGGAGAAAGGGGTGGAGTGAGAAAGGTGGAAGGAGAGGGAACAGTACAACGTGAGGAGTCAAATGATGGTAGTGGCAACACGCGGACTGATGGCAGCAACCATTTTTGAAGCTCTGAAGGATGGGGCTTTGTATTAAAGAAGCACTAACGCTGTGCACTTGTTTTGAATTTTTTTTTGTCATGAAAAAGTCTGAAAACATCTCGAGCCATTGCCACTTAATTGCCAGGGGGACTGTCACCACAGTTTTTGGCACTAGAGACTAGAAGTGTTGAGAGTTTCTTAAGTGTAACCGACAAGCAGCAGCTCATTGTTACTACACTTACTGTATAATCTAATGAGGAAGTTAGTTGTGAAATTTAATTGGGAAATAGTAGTTATTCCTGGCGAACTAGTACACTTAACCTCCAGACAAATACTGTACTTCTTAGTCCTGTAATTGTCATTTTGGGTGTCAAACTAAAGGGCTTTAGGTGGGCAGCACTATTAGTTTTATTAAGACAAAACACACACTGCTATGCACTCACATACTTACACAACGCTCTGTATTCACAACTCAATTCACCATTTGCAGGCTTAATTACCTCCCCAGCAGTTATAATCTTTTCCTAAACATTCTGAGATGGGAAGGATGAAATTTTAATAGGTAATTGCTTCTGAGATTGCACAGGCACGAGAAAAGACCCTGTCGGCAAAACCCTCCTGCTCCGCCTTGTGACTGTGTGTATAAGTGTGTGTGTGTGTGTGTGTGTGTGTGTGTGTGTGTGTGTGTGTGTGGGTGTGTGGGTGTGTGTGTGTGAGTGAAGGTGTGTGTGTAGGCAGTGTGTATGCAGTGCATAAGTGAGTGTTTGTGCACAGTGCAGGCCTGTCAAAAGGAGCTGTGCATATACTTCGTTAAAAGTAGGTGACTGTGTGACCTTGTCTTCCCAGCTGTCATCTGAGCCTTCAGTGTGTCACATCTGATTGCAGAGTGTCAGAGCGGAAAGAGGAGCTCCAGCTAGTGAACCTACACACGGCAGCGCAGGCCACAGAAACAAGCAAAGAGATGCTGTGAAGGAGAAAATGACAGAGCTGGAGGTAGTTATCTGTGAGGCGTCACTCCAGCTCCAGCTCCGTTTGAAGCTCAGCTTCTGTCCTCGTGTTCAAACAGGCAAGAAAGCAGGTGAAGTTAAGGTTCCATCCCTGAGTTTGTCTTTCAGGCTTGTAGCTCGTTGGAGCGACAGTAAAGCTTCTGCTATATCTACAGCTAGTTTTCTTTTGAGGAAAATGTTTGTTTTGTTGCATTATTTTATTGATTTACTTTCGTTCACACTGCCTACTTACAAATCGCACACACATAAGTTATATAAGCACTCTAGTAACAAATATATTGGTCACTTTCACGTAGCTACACTTAAAGGAATAGTTTGACATTTTGGGGCGATATGCTTATTCAATTTCCCTGCCGAGAGTTAGATGAGAAGATTGATACCCCTTTCATATCTGTACGCTAAATATGAAGCTACAGCCAGCAGACGGTTACCTTAGCTTAGCATAAAGACTGGAGGCAGGGGGAAACAGCTAGCCTGGCTCTGTATCTCTGGCTCTTATATCTTCAAAAACTGAAGCGTAAAAACAAGTTGTGGTTTTACGGGGGTTATGTGCCAGATTATTTCTTGGCTTGATATAACTCACACAACACCCATAAAACCACAGCATGTCACGTTTACATTTTGGTTTTTGTATGGATTAACTAAATAAGATATAATATGTTAATTAGTGAGCTTTAGAAGTGCTGGTAGAGCCATACTAGCTGTTCCCCACCCCGCTAAGCTAAAGTAAGCTAATTGTCTCCTGGCTCTTAATGGACTATAACTTTCAAGATTGCCACCAAACACATTGGAAAAAAAATGAATTAGCTCTTGAGACCCTAATGCCCTGTCAAATGGCTATTGTAGAAATATATGCTAAACTGAGAGACTAAACTAATCAGATTTCAGTCCACATATTGTAACTTTAGCTACACATAATATACTTGTTAGCACTCTTTGGCACAATTCACCGTGTCTGCTAGCTGTCAGACATCAACATCTGTCTCCTCATAACATCTTGCATTAAAGGTGATTTAGTTTGTTTGAATACCCTGTCACAGGTAACAAATCACATTGCTTTCCGTTTTCAGTCATCTTAGTGCAGTTATGCGGTGCCACACAAGCTCTTGCATCGTTCTAACCATACGAATAAACTAAAGGCGTAAATCAGGCTACAGTGAACAGCAAGGCAAAAACACAGAAAGTCAGATTCTCAGAAAGTGCAGAAGTGTCTCTTCCTCCTCCTCTCTAGGGCCTCATTCCTGCACCCTCTCTCTGCCTAATTATCTTAATGTGAGGCCCCTCAGCAGCCCAGGGATGCCATTAGACTCCTGTTTATGAGGGCTCTGGGGCCGCACAGCCTGCAAGCATCGACCAACGGCAGACATCCACTCAGTTAAGGCAAAGAGGGAGACGGGCCAGGGACGTGTCAACACAGCCTGGGGAGGGAGGGAGACTGGGGCTGAGGACTGGAAGGAGGAAAGAAGCAAAAAGAGTTTAGAAGATGAGAAGAGAGAAATAGAAAAACTTGAGAAGAAAGTATGATTTTCCCCTTAAGTAGCAGGCCCCTAGCTGCGTCACGCTCCTGTTTCTGAGCATTAGCTTCTTTCTGAAAGGTAATGTGAATTGGAACAAGCAGTCATTCTGTGGACATTTAAAGAACTCACCCTGTATTTTGACAGGCAGAGAGAGTGGTCTAATGTATGCGGCCAATCCTTTTCTGTCCTTAGTGTTTTGCATCACCCAGTGTGTAATTTCCCTTCTTGTCATTGTGTTGTAATAAAAGCAGCAATAGGGACAGTGAATATCTTAACTTCTAATCAGCCAACCACCAACCCCCCTTCTCACGAATATTAATCAGTTAATTTACTCCCAGGAAGTCACATCTTGCATTTGACAGGTAATTACGTCTGTGACTGCGTGTTTGCAGGGTGTGCACACGTATCCAAGTCTACGTTCACTTACGTGCTCATCATATACGCCTGTGTATGCACGTGCGTGCGTATGTCAGGCACGTAACCTGTGGTTCGCTTCAGCAAAATCCTGAGTTCAGTGAGCAATATAACGTCCATCTATCTTCATCTATTTCAGTCTCATTTGCATTTGACTATCTGTAATGATACAGCACTCGCAGGCAGTCATGGGATAAGCAGACAGACTTTCCATCTGTATGTTTGAACAGGTGGTTATCACCACTGGTTTCTAATTAACTGCTACACTGACTCTCCTAAATCGACTATTCTAATAAATGAGTCAAGCCTTTTGCAAATATTAGGATTATTGTATGTCATATGAATTCACACAAAAATTTAATTATTAACGAAGATAACTCAAGTCAAGGGTTTTGTTTGTAATTGTGGCTGTGTTTAAGTTTTGAGAGGCACTTGGCTCAATGTATGCATCTTCATATTTGTCATTGCAGAAGGGGAGCTATTGAGAAAACAGCTATGTTCCTTTTAGCAATAACAAGCTCACTGTCTGTCTGACATACGTTGAAGCAAGCTGAATCTCATAGTGGCATTATATGTTTGTTTAGGCCCCCTAACATGTGTTACACTGTGTGAAATCCTCTGTTATCTGCAGCTATTGTCACACAGTTTCCCTTTTATACTGTTTCTAATAGGAGCTCGAATCTTCTGTATGGTTGAGAATGATAGTATATACTATATATTCCTGCCACTTCCCAACAGTATTCCAGCTGTGCTCTAATAGTATTCACAGTGGAAGCTCTCTCTCATGGAGTACGTCAGTGTTCCCAACCAGTGGTACTCTGCAGGGAGTATGTGGAAAGATTGTATAGTAGAGCTCGACATATTTGGAAAAAAAAGGAAAGAAAATATGATTTGATTCAAAAATATATATATCCACATATTGAGCGCTCTGTAACACGATCACAGGTTGCGACTGAGAGTGGGTGAAAACTAGTTAGCAAGCAAGCAGATAAGTCTAAACCGTTAGCTAAAAATAATAGATAAGCACTTAAAATATTAAACAGTTGAAATAGTAAGTTAGCTAAAAGTCTAGTGTCACTAGTAGTACAAATGCAACCTTGACCAAACCAACCAATTTTATGAAAAAATATTATATATTATTATATAATAATTTATATATATATATATAGCATCCAGTTTAAAACGAAGACATTTGGAATATGACTGGTTGTGTTGATGAAGGCGTTCATCTGACAGGGCTGTGGTACATCTGAAAAAAAGGTCAGGAGCCCCTGGAGAACAGTTCATCTTATTACACTTACAGTATTATAGGAGCTAAGCCTTGTGTTGGTCAGTCACTTCTCCATGTGTGTGCATTTTGAAAGTCTTGGCATCGAAAAAGAACAGTCTGTTTTGGATGAACCGGCCAAAGTAACAGATCACTTCCCATGTCCCTAAGGTGCTGAAGGCTCTTTTTTCTTTTCTCTTCCTTATGCACACACATGCATACGGACACCCAAAGGCACCCACACATGTACAACCTCCATACACGCATGTATTCTGTTCCAGGCCTGTGGTTCACACGGCTCGGGGGCAGGCAGCAGCAGATTTGCTTGGCTACACTGATGCCACCAGCGATGTTAAGTCACAGGTAGGGAGCACATTTGTGAAACCCCCCAATCCCCATGCACCACCCATGCCACCCCTCCCCACACGCACACCCATCACCAAACTCAGGGTGGTGTTCTTGGAAGAGCAAGCTCCACCTCTTTCTCTCTCTTTCGCCTGCAGGCTTCAGTATGGCCTGGCTTGCTCGCCACCCTGCCCCGAGGAGGTAGAGACACATTGGCTGCCTTCCTGCCGCTCACCCTCCCATCCTCGTACATACATATGGACACACACAAACACTGAAGCACACAAACTTGTGGAAAGGCTTACAGCCCTCGCCCCCACCACCCCCCATCCTGCTGGGCGCTGGCCCATGGATAGGGGACATGTGGCTGGGCAAAATGCGTCACGATGCTGGGCTCTCGCTCCGACAGATCTTGTGCCTGTCTGCCTGCCTGCAAATTACCAGCCTGGAACGACTCACAAAAACAGAGAAGGAGTTTTGTTTTCCACCCTTCTGATTGCAGCAATCGCCCTGCTCTCAGCACCCCTCGGCTTCTGGCCACTTTTGTTTTCTCTTGGCATTTGTTGTCTCTTATGGCAGTACTTGGTTACAGAATTTGTTCTTCTTTCTACTCCTTGTGTTGTTTTTCTTGCGATTTCTAAATGACATTCTTACCATTTTCCCCAGAGAGAAGCAGAAGTGCGTTTCTGTCTGTAGCCATTTACACTATATGTATGCAACAGAGTGTTCATTATATATTTTTTGCTGTGAGATTGGGAATGAGTAGAGTCTACAATTGAACAACAAATCTCTGTCCTTGGAGGATTTAAACCAGGAAATCAGACTTTTTTGTTTTTGTTTCAGGAGATTTTTCTTCAGGAAAGGTCAGATGTTGTCTTTTTTTATTTTGCCCACATCTAAAACGACACTGTTAGTGAAAGCTTAGCACAGCCAGAATCACCTCAGTGTCAAAGAAGAGTGTCAAGGAGAACACACTGATTGAATACATAATATTATCAGTGAGACTTCCAACAGTTTTTTCTTTGAAATCTTTTATGTTTTCAGTATTAAAGGTGGCTCTGGAAAGTTTGTAGCTTGCTCCTTCCGGATGTGGTTCTTGCATTAAAAGCAGTTACAATAGATTGCAATGGTGACCCAGTTTCAAACAGTGGCATTAAAGGAACAGCTTGACATAATACAAAATATGCTTATTTGCTTTCTTGCCGAGAGTTAAATGAGAAAATCCACTCTGATGTCTGATGTTAAATATGAAATGCCAACCAGCAGCCGGTTAGCTTAGCTCGGATTTTGTAAGAGTTAAACAAATGAGATACAACATATCAATTAGTGAGCTTTAGAGGTGCTGGTAGGTGGATTTTGTTATCTTTGGACAGAGCCGGGATAGCTTTTTCTCCCTGTTTCAAGTCTATATGCTAAGCTCAGCTAACCAGCTGCTGGCTGTAGCTTCATATTTAGTGTACAGACATGAGAGTGGTTTCAATCTTCTCATCTAACTCTTTATTTCCCAAAATGTCAGCTAATTTCTTTAAGTATCAAAAAATCCAAATCAACTTGTCAAACCAGTCCTGCAGACTATAATCTACCTGTCCTCTGTCCCTCTGTATTCTCAATATGTTCCACACAGTATTATTTTTGCAATAACATGCCGAAATACGTCTGTGCTAAAAACACAGAACCCATTTGATACTAACGCAGTTATCTGTTCATGTTTGTCACTTGCAACTATGATTGCATACATTGGTCATGAGAGAAAGTACAGTGATGGTGCAGAGGAAGTAAATTTAGTGTGTATGTGTTACCCAAAATTATCTGATAATTCACTTCATTAAAAAGAGTCTGGGAGGGAAAAGTGAGAGTGAGTTGGTGGAAAAACTCTTCCCTTATCAATAATTCCTGTTCAGGTGAACTTGAGCAAGATAATAAATCCATAACATATTCAGCAGTTACAGGTGTGCTGGGAGGCTCCAAAGTCTTTAAGTCACTGTGAAAATTCAAGCACAAATGCTGTGCCATCACTCCTTCCTGAATAAATAACTAAAACAAATTTATTTAACTCTGGGATTTATGTACGTTAGCAATTTCAAAGCCACAAAACTGAACCTTTCTTGCCAAAAAGCACACTCTTGTTGGTTTGGTGAACCCGTTGACTCAATATGGAAATTCTGATTGTTTTCCTGCCCTTTCATTGGCCACTGTGTTTAGTCTCATGCATATATGCAAATGCACCATTTCAGTATCTTCTCATCAGATCACAGGCAGCAGCATAGCACTCTGTCTGTGCACAAAGCAACTTAATGAGCTTCATAATCCCAACGGGCCTAACCTTATTGGAAAATCAGAGAGCATGTTAATTTAGGTGGCTGCCCAGTAATCTATAATATACAGTACTGTGCCTGTGATGATGCATTCAACTTTTATTTAGCTCTATCATTGTGTGTAGAGCTCCTGCATGCAGATTTCATACTTCCCTTGAGTGTCTATCTATAATGACACAGCTCCATACGTCTTTGCACATAGGATAACCAATCATCAATCAGTCATCTCCAATCACACAAGAAAGGTACTTTTTCACTTTAGAGAGATTGGCAATTGCATTGAGTGCTGCAGTGAGTAGAAGAATAGGAATTGTAGAGAAGCATAAGAGACAGGCATCCAGAGGGAGATGTGTCAACCTCACCAGCAGGCAGCGATTGAATCAGTCCCCCTCAGGAATCTTGGTAAATGGAAGCAGAGGGAATCTGAAAGTGCCTTTTTTCCTCCCTATTCTTATATACGGGGCCTGGCGGAGAGTAGTCATACATGCCAAGTCTGAAAGATAGAGAGAGAGAGAGAGAGAGAGAGAAAGAGAGAGAAAAAAAGTGAGGGAACAAAAATGAGACAAGTAGAGTGCAAGTGGAGGACAAGAGATGAGAAAAGAAAGATTGTGAAAAAGAAAGAAAGGATGGAGCCAGCAGAGGGGAGACTGAGAGTATTTGCCAAAAGATAGAGTGAGGAAATCTATACTGAGACCATCAATCTTTCAGCCCTCTCCTGATATGAAAGTGGGAAGACGCAGAGCGGATAGAATTCAGACAAAGCTCCCTGTTGCGTTTCGCCTTCGAGGACACAAAGGCAACATTCCACTGTTGTGGTAATGTGGCTTCTGTGCATTGACATTCATTTAATCCTGAATTTATAAAAAAGCTCCTCTGTGTACAAAGTCCCCATTTGCTGTAGCATCGGCAAATCTGTTACATGTTAAGTGTGAACCAATAGTATTGACGTGAATGTGGCAGGTGCACTAGCCTTGCATAGGTTACAGGTAGAAGATGAGAGACATTGATTTCTTGCTTTTGCTGGTAGACAATGAGAAGGCAGTGGATAGGTAGATGGAGAAAATGAGGTTTGGAGTGTGTATATTGTATGTTTGTATGAATGTGAATGCATGAATGTGTGCATGCACAGGTAATTGGTACAAACATGCACGTAATCGATTTTGTTTTCTCTTGCATATCCAATTTTGGTTTCTGCCAGCTTGTTTTTAGGGTAATTCTGGTTTATTACTACCTAAGTCTTATTTGCATAGCTTCAGCCATCATTCTTAATGGTAATAATAATTTTATACTAACCAAGCTAATTGCTGAGATCTGGAAAAATGGCATTATGAGCAGTCAGATGAGCCGACAGGATTTAAACAAACACCCAGGTTGAGAAAACAAAGGTGTCCCAGATCCATACTACATAACCTTCTAAAGGTTTTGAGTATGTAGTTTGTGCAAACTGAAAAAGTGACACAATAAAGTCAGTTAACGTCATTATATACTTTTTCTTCTTTAACTTTTTCCCCACAACACAATGCGCAAAGCAAACAGAGGAGCAGCTCACAGCTGAAAAAAGAAATTTAAACTAATTATGGATGGTGATGAAACAGCCTTAGGAACACCTCAGAAAACAGCAAATAACAATAACATTTTTGGAAAAAACATTGTTGCTGTCTTTTTGTGAAGTTTAATTTGCAGTCACATTCTAAAGTCGCAGTTTGAAAGTTGAAGTATGTTGATTTTCTTGTATACTGTAAATTACTTTTGTGAGAACAATGTTATCATGAGCATTAGAAGCTTTCCAAGTCAAGTCTCAACTCTTCACAAATTACAAGTCAAGATGCAAGTGTTTCAGATCTCTAAATGCTGACCTGTAAAGCAACATGGAATCTGAACAATTTACTTAACTGAGACCAAGTCTTTTCAATACACAGGCCTAATAATGAAATATTCAAGGTTGGTGGCTATGCAAAGCCTCTCTGACGCTGTCTTATTCATTTTTTATTGCTCTGGAATTTTGAAAGGTCAAAACCTGATTCAAGTTAAATCTTCAGGCAGTCAAAGTTCTCATTTTTGTAACTGAAATTCAACTCAAATCCAAGTCTTCTAGTCTAAAACTCTGCCCATCCCATCATGTATGTTCAAGTGCATGCTTGTATGCGAGGGTGTTCGTGCATGTGTGTGTGCCTTTGTACAGTAGGTAGGCCTAAATGTGACAATGTGCATGCATGGCATTGAGGGCAAACATTTCACATAGCTGCCTGCCTGCTGCTCATGTTATTTCAGCACCATATTGAATTTAATCTGGCTGTACCTGAGCCATTTAGTCCACCTGTATGTTTGTATTGATTTTAATCTGCACCCTCAATACATCCCAAGCGTCACCCACTTCCTCTTCGCCCATCGTTTACTTCTTTCTCTCTTTCTCATCGCCTCCTCCTCTCTGATTGTGTACATTGTTCCACCAGGCTCTAAGATCAACAGTTAAAAGCCATAAATGATGTATAACTCATTCCACGCAGCACTGCCTGCGCAACAGATTAGATTTATGTATGACTGCCTCCCCTGACCCACAATATCTATCTCCAGGTACCTTGCTAAATTATAATGCATCTCACACGTTTCCAGGTTCTTTTGTGAATGTGAAAACAAGATACTTTTCTCTCTGTACTTTGTTGGTAAAAAGTTCAGTTAAACGGAAGTCTCTGTGCAGCCCTGTCTATTTAGGAATTCACAGTGTGTGCTTTCATCAGTTGTCAGCATAGTTTGAATATTTTCATTAGCTACTTTCAGCATTTTAAAACATTAATATATCTTTGTGAAATGAAATGTGATACTTTCATATAATTATTGCAAACAATTGCTAAACCCCTCCCTCGGACAGCAATTGTCCAATCATAGCTTAACAATCGTAACTATGAAGAAGTGAAGGCCTGTCAAACTTTCTCCCCATGTTGAAGCGGTGTGCATGGGGTTGTAGTAAGAGAGATACTCCGCATATGAAAAGTTTGGAGGGTGGAGGGTAGCCTTTCCAGATAAAACAAGCACAACAGCAAAGGTGTAAGGAATGGTTTAAACAGCGTGCTTATCTGCTGTAAACGGTTAATATGTCCGGCTAACTAGCTTACTCCCACAGTAATAACCAAGCGTTACTTCCAAATCTAAGCGGAATATCACTAGGGCATCCTGATAGCCAAATGGTTAGGGTGCCTGCCCCATTGCCACATTGCGTATACCCCTGTTTCCTGTTGGACTTTCACTCCTTCTACATTTTAGCAAGCTTATGTGTTGTAAAGCAATCTCCTCCTGCCATAAATGAATACAGTAAAATCCATAGTAGTAGCAAATATAACAAAGTGCAGAGTATGGCCCAACAAAGGCTGCCAGACTTCCAAGTGACAATCCGTTTGTTTATGTCTTATTGGTTTTTTGGTTTATTGGTGCTAAAATGCAACACCTTTAATAGCCTATCTATCTATTTGCCAGCAATTGCACAGTTTGCAGCTTTCGTGCAAGCCAATATTTGGAAAGAAAATTATCATCATTATCTTCTGAAATACATGTTTACCGTGCACATGTGCAACCTGCCAGACATGTATCAATATCAGTTCTGAGAGGAAAATCAAACACATGCTGAAGTGTCCTTCACTGGCTCCTACCCTACAGCTGCAGCAACCCTGGAGTGAAGGCTTTAATATCAAGTGGTTGACTTCTGATTAAATTTTGCAACACACGTCTTAAAATTTTATAGAATACTATCGGTTTGAATATAAAAATGCAGTCATAAAACTGCAGCACAAGCTTGCTTTGCCAACCACTACTCTGGCCAGAACCACCATTACCATTTCAGCATTAGCTCAGTCCTAAATTATTTATTGTTTTCTGATTGCGTTTGCTAACTGACATCTCAGGTTTCTCCATTGCCGCCTCCACACTCCTACACTGTCTACCCATCTGTGGTGGATGGAATTCCATGACTGCTTTATCCACGAGCATGGCCATCGCTGCAACATTTGTTTATAGCAGTGCTTATTTATTTTCTGGGATGATTTGCAAACAGCAGGCACAGGGCACGCAGGTTGATAAGCAGGGGAGAGAGAAAGGAAGGAGGAAGCAAGAGAGTGATGCTAGCTAAACCGTGTTTTTATGGAGGATAATTTTCCTCCCCAGAAGGCAGTGATTGGCAGTAATTACCTAACAGGTGCTAACAGCGACGAATCTCATAATTAACCAGTTTAGAATAAGTTAATATGGGAAGACATGAGTATGAGACAGTGGGTGCAGAACTGTGTGAGAGCATGTGTTTGGTGTGTGTATGCATGCAAAGGAGAAAACAGAAGTGAGAGACAAAGTCATAAATGTTCATTGTGTTTCTGTGTCTGTGTTGTACTTGTATACTTGTGAGAACCAGTTTCAAGTATATTTCCAGACTGAGATCATTTTTTGTCACAATGAGCTCTCTTGTGGTCTCAATCTCACAGCTAGGGACAAAGTTATCAGCTATTAGAGATCAGACTTTGATAGTTTGTACTTGACTAAAATGTGTGTGAAGTAGGGTTAGACCAGTAAAATTGATTTGCCATCAAATTGCTGATCTAATGTAAATACAGTTTCGTTTTGTCAGTTGAAGCCTAATGTGAAGAAAAGAGCAGTTGTCAGTTTATTAAGTGCATTTAGCTAGCAGTGTGTTGCACCTCTTTTGACCTTCAGAGCCAGATGAATTCATCTGGGCATGGATTCTAGACGATGTTGGTTGTAGGAATATTATACCCGGTAGAAATGGACCTTTCCACATCATCCCGCAGGTGCTGGAATGGGTGCAGGCCAGTAAAGCTACAGCAGGAAATCTTTACTGGAGCCTTTCGGTGACAATATAAGAAGTGTTGTTCTACGGTGTGTTATCATGCTGGAGGGGTCCATCCGAGCGTGGATAAACTGTAGCGAAGAAGGAATAACAACCATATTCAGCTCACATGTGTGCCGGGAAAACATTCCCCACATCACCACACTGCCAACACTGGCCTGTACTGGTGACACCAAAGAAGATGATGGCATGAACGTACGATGCTTGAGCCAAATTCTGAACCAGGATCCAGATTCTGAGTCAGGATCCTTTGTCCATCAGCATGAGGAACCCTGTGCTTAGGATTTTGTTCGACCAAGCAACTTTTTTGTTCTCCTCCGTGGTCCATACGTGGTGCTCCTCTGCCCGCTGGAGACACATATTCTTGTTCTTTGCAGACAACATTGGCATCCAGCATGGTTTTTGTCTTGACTGAGCTACAAAAGTCTAATTGCACTTTATTAGTGGACTCTGAGATGACCTTCGTCACACAGAAGTTTGGATGTGATTTGTCTGTTTTGCAGGATTCTTGACATTCTCCTGCCTTGACCCCACTGATCCGCAAGCTGTTTTTACCCACATGACTGTGCTCTGTAATTTGCTCACACCATTCTTGGTAGATTACTGAAACATCCCAAAACAACAAACAAATCATTTGGGTGATGGTAAAATCAGCAGCCGTGTCGCCAACAATCTTGGCTTATTTACTGTATAACTATTTCACAATTCAGTTGCACTAACTGATTCAATTACACTGACGCAAGAAATGCTGGTCTTCCACGCACATGCAGTCACGTGACATATGACTTGTTAAAATGTACAATCTGTGTCAATGCAGAGATTGTTCCTTATAAACTGGCAGCTTATTGTATGTAGCCAAGCGTTTGTCCCCTCCATGCCTCTCGCTCCAGGCTCTGGGTTAGCTTTCGGAGGGCTGCTGGCAGCGCAGGCAGTGCCCAACTGGGGTAGGGTGTGGGGTGGGGGTCGTCCATATGGGGATTTCCTTATGACCCACTTCTTACCCCCATGCTGTTGCACAGAAGCCATCTCTCGCCTGCCTGCCTCCCCGCTCTGCAGCATTCGTCAGGCAGAAGTAGGTGTCTTTGTCTGCTCTCACTGGTTCCCTCACACTCCCTGTTGCCAAGACACGGAGCGGTGGAGAAGAGCCGACAGTTACACTGGCACTCTGCAGGACCATTGCCTTGCACGAACCCTCACATGAATGCTATCACATAATATTCATGCATGGAACAAAAGCACATTGAAAAACAAAGGTATTCACTGAAGGCAGCTCTAAACTGTTGCACAAATAGACACTCAGTGCAAACACCCATGTGATAATGTGCACCCATTCATTAGAGCAAATGCATGTGCACTCAGTACAGTACATCTACTCACATGCATCAATATATGCTACCCTTTCTGTTGTTCTTAGTACAGCCACTGTCTTTCTCACAAAGACACAGAGACACACAGGCACATTCACACACACACACACACACAGGCACACACACACACACACACACACACACACACACACACACACACACACACACACACACACACACACACACACACACTCACACACTGTACACTTTGCACCCTGCCAGTGTTTGTGTTCCCCTGCTTACAAATGGAGCCGGTCTTTCTTCAGTAACCTACTTTTTATCTCCCCTCTCCTTTTTCACTTACATCCGTAACTCTCCGAGGGAGTATGGATGTCTTGCTCGAGTTGATTTCTGCAGCACGGGTGCCGCGTTTAGTTTATATACGCTAATAATAGAACATCACTGAGGCGTCTATTGTGGATGAATAGACAGGTCCTGCGGTAGAGTGTGGGATTCAGTCACTGGCTAATCTGTCCCTCTTAGTGTGGAGATCCCTCGAGGCCACTCTGAGGGTTCCTGAAAGAGTATTCCCCTCCCTTCAAATTTTACATCTTTCATAAGCTGGAGGAAAGCAGAGGAAAGGTATCAGATGCCCTCCTGGATGTGAGATTGAGTGTACAATGGTGCAGCGAAAGTGCGCTGAACTGCTCCCTCCCTGTTTGAGCTGCAGCTAGACAAGAAGGCAGAGAGACAGGCAGATAAATACTCGGGATGCTTTTGACAACAGATGGACGGAGGGAGCAGGGGATCGAGAGAGAGAAGGAGGCACAGAGAGAAAGAGAAGACAGATAAACAGGTACACAAATAAACAGGCTCACAGATAAGAGTGTGTTGCCTACCATGTGCTGATATCAGACAGGCATATGGCAGCAACGCAGAGGCAGAGACAGAGCAAGTGGAGAGATCACTCTAAACACCAAGCCTCTCAATCTGGCCCTGTGGAAGCCTTTCTCCCTATTAGTAAACCCATGTCACATCTACAATAAAGCATCTAATCACATTCAATTAAAGCAAATTATACTTTCACAGCTCAGTCAGGAGCACACACAAACACACATACCAGATCACAGCAAAACAACACAGGCTGATACTGAAGACTAGCAGTCTTCGTGGAGGAAAAACCTCCCTGTCAGATTACCCCCAGCGAGCGAACAGAAGGCAAAATCACAGTTTTTAGCTAAAGGAGGAGAGGAGCACGAGATTATGTACCTCACAGATGGAGCCATGTGCAGGATAGAAGGCTATTCTGCAGCCTCACTTTGACTCACTTCATCATTGATGTGTTGTCTTGTAGCTTTTAGGAGGGGGAGGTGGGCAGGAGAACATGAGAGAGAAAAAGAAGAGAGGAATGGATTGTGGTTAGAATGTTGTTGTTGAGGAAACTTCTAAATGTCATGAAGTTATGAGTCCACGAGCAAAACAAATTACGTCTGTAGATAGAGCATCATGTTATCAAGCTATTGTGCTTCGAGCCAATTCTAAAAAGTATGTAACATGGGGTTATTTGTACTGTAGCTCTCTAGACATACACCTAGAAGTCATTTCTTTCTTCACCAAACAAAGAAAGCCTGTTAATTGCAGTCTGGGATTGATTAGATTGTTCTGATGCCGTGTGAACTGCGTGCAGCTTAAGCCGTTACTGCTCGCATTTAACTCCCAGGTTCGCCTGAATTCAGCCATTATTGTCATGCATTTCTCATCCTGCTGCTGCTGGCTGGCGGGCTGCTGAGGGATGAGCTAGGGGAAATTTGCCTACTGCCCTGCCTTGTCTTCGCAGACCAAGAAAAGCCCCTCACAGCTGTGCTCTGACACTTAAACCTGGCAGGGATTCAGCCCAAGGGACAGGTGCAGCAGACTAAAGCCTTTAAACATGAAGCTTTTCTTCAGTGGAGCCAGAGGAGCAGACTGTGGGTCAAAGATTGCAGGGGAATAAATTCTGAGGTTACATTTAATTAAACACTATCAGCTATCAGAATCCTGCCTTCAGCATGTCTGCTTTGTTATAATAGAGCCTGCTGGATTAAGGTTTAACCTCTATTAAAAATCTGAAATTGCCATTACCAATTGCTGGTGTTATTAAAGAACATAGAAAAAAAATGTTAAGTAAATAAAAATATTACATTCTAATGAGTTATTATTCTGTAAATGTATTCTTAATTTAACTAGACTAAGAGTCTACAGCCATGCTAAAAGGCTGTGTGTTCTTATGCACAGTAGTGCTTTGAGCATCAGCATGCTAACATACTCATAATGACAGTGCTAACATGCTGATGCTAGAAACAAAATCAAATTAGTAGCAGTGTACCAAATTTCATGACATTTCACTCACAAATATCAACCTCATGGTGGTGCTAGGGGAAAAGTCAGGGGATCACCAAAGTCATATGGTACATCATCTTGGAACCACAAATGTCAAAATTGCAAAATTTCATGGCAATCAATATTTGTTTAATATATTTTACTGTGGACCAACTGACCGATCACGCCACTAATGTGGCTAAAACGCAATAATCTATCTATCTCTATATCACTGTGGCTGAAAGGGATGCTAACTCTAAAATAATTTTACCACTTTGAGTTTCAGCTGAGAGTTTTTGTGTTACATGATATTTCAGAGTTTTACAGGTTTATCTTCCCTGATACATTATTAATACAATACACAATACTATATACAGTACTGTATAATGACCTTTTGCAAAAACAAAGTTAGTTTGAGCTTAATATTGCATTCCTTGAGTTTAAATCACGTATGTTTTGCTTTACTTTTGTCATCATAAATACCATAACTACCTGACAAGTTCTCACAAGCAACCATTAGAAAGCAGTGTCCTTCCTGCGTCTCTCCTGTGGTATCTGGGTCGGCACTGCTGACATGTTGTCAGAGGTGTCAGCCCCCCGTGGAGACACACATCATTATCATCACCATCTCCCACTGCTTCCCTCCCTATCTGTCTGTCTCGCTTTGTCTCTTGCAGCATGTTGCCCTCGGTTGATGGAGCGGCAGTCCCACTGCTGACTCATAACACTGGATGAGGGGGGAAACAGTACAGCCCAGTAAGTCAAGGTGGCACTGCAGTGGTAGCATCCTGCCAATCAGGACGCTCAGAAACACACAAACGAGCTCTTGAAAACAGACTCAGAGGGAGAAGAAAGACAAAGTTAGAAGAGGACAAAGAAGAAGACAATAACTTTTAAAATTGGCCTCTTTTTTCATATTCATAAACAATCAGGCCATGCCTTAAAAATGGAACATTTTTCTGTGAGAGAGACAGAAGATCATTGAGAAAAACAATAGGCCCAGATGTTATTGCGGGTGCTCTGTTTCCTTGAGTGGTGCTCCATCATCATGATGAATAGGGGCTCCTCTTTGTCAGTCATGTGCTTTAGTGGAGCAGGTATTTATTTCTCTGTTTTCGTTGTCTGCCTGTCTCTCTCTCTCTCTCTCTCTCTGTGGCCCGGTGACTGATGAGCCCTGTCACAGGGAGGAACACCCACTCTGTAGCCACCAGAGATGACTGCCCAAGTCGCTTGTGAGATGAAATCATGTCACAGAAATCTGAATTCTGATATTTTGAAATACCAAAAAAGGACATTTATTTGAGACCTGCACAGTCACTTGCTTTGGCTGAAATGAAAAGAATTTAATGAGCAGTGATTGAATGTTTCTGTTTTCAAGGTTAAACTTGACCTCTCTTTGTAGAGATGCACAAATCCTACTTTTTCTCTCCTGATACCTCAGTTCAGGGTATCTGCCAATACACCACTGAACTCATTGGGATCATTTTTATGTAAGGTAGCATGAGGCCAGGGATTGCTGTGGCACTGAAAACTAAGTTAACAGTCCAGCTTGACTAAATAAATGTAACTGATAGCGGAAACACTTAATTTTATAATGACATAGACAAAGAAACTGTATTTAGTGTGGATCTGTCACATCAGGGCTGATACCCGATCCTTTCAATAAGGGCAGTATCGGGGTAGATACCGATCCAGCGTATCGGATCAGCGCATCTATAATCTGATACGCCAGATCAATATTGGGGCCGATTATGACCTCATTAAGCAGATCAGGCTTCAGCCAGGTGCGACTGATCCACATTGAATAAAGTTTCTTTGTCAGCGTTATTCTCATCAATCAGTTACATCCATTAAGTCACATTTTTTAGCACCACAGCCTCATGTTGCCTGTCATAAAATGATCCCAATAAGTTCCATTTAGTGTGGTTTGTTGTGCAGACAGGAGTTTCAGCAATCCAAAGTAAAAGCAAGACATGAACTTGTCTAGCATGCTACTAATCTAATTATCAAAGCTTATTCCACTGTTGCACTCTGCACAATGAGAGACCAGGCTAATGTAGTGTTTGATTTCTTGCTGATATGAAATTGCAGTTATTAGAAAGAATTCGCAAGATTTTCTTTCCGAACAACTTTTTGCATTATTCTGTTTTCTACCTGGTGTTCTCCCACACATCTGTCAGCACTCAGCGGTGCAGAGGACTTATGGTTTTAAGCATCTGATAAACAGGTCTTGTTATCCGGAGGTGTTATTTTGCATTTTGTTTGCTCAAATGCCCTTCATGGGTGAGTTGTTTCCAACCACTCGTGCAGTGTAGAAGCCACAAGGTAGATTCTTCTCCATTTAAATATGAGTGTGAAGTCAGTTGTAATGACACATTATAATGCCATTACAAATGACTGCCCCCATCTGCTACGGTTTAGGAGTTGGAGACAGATAAAAGTCTAAGACAACTGTCCTAGTATACAGTATGTGTCAGAAGCAGGGAAGGGAAAATAATGGAATATGTTCAAAGGAAGTGTCCGATGGGAGAGTGATGGTCATTATCAGAATTATTTTGACACTGATACCGTATTTTCTAAAATTTCCTTGGACTGATATATTTCTAGTTTAAACAGCTATCAGGTCTTTATAGATATCAGAGTGATATCTTACTATTGATTCAGTGACTAGCTTTAACAATGTCCTATGAGACTTGAGTCAATGCATTGTCCTGTGACAAGACATCGCAAGAGGGAGATAGATGTTGAATCCTGCTGCAAATGCTCCACTGTGAAGGAAGGCTCTAATCATAAAAGGGTACAGCAGGAGTCATTGTGCTTTCAAAGGCTCAGGGAGGAACAATTAAGGGTAGATAAGCTTTTCTCTCTGCTATCATTTCCCGCCGCCATTTTCCATGACAGACTTTTCAATAATACGGTTTCTCTGCATCGCACTCCTATCTGTTTAATGGTCAGCCCTCATGAGAATTACTAGGAGACATGTGATCGGTTTTGGAATTTCTGCACACATTTCTCTGTATCTCTCGAGCATTTCATGACACACTCTCCGCCGTGCCCCCCCTCTGAGCTCTCTCTCACTATCTCTTCCTAAATGGGAGTGTACTGATGCGCTAATGAGCGAAGACAAAGCTAGCAGCATATGGTGACAATAATGAGATGAACAATGTTTGGAAAACAAGACCATATATAAGGCTGAGGATCTGACACATTGCTCTGGAGCAGCCAGACAGTGCTGTGCACTGACTGCCATACAGCAACCTTAAGGGTAAGCTACATGAGCTGTATTAATTATGGCCATGCACACTCAAGCCCTTAAGGCAATGTTTCCAGGCAAATAAATGAAGGTTGGTGCCAATGACATGCCTTTAATGTGGTAAGATAAGTGTTCATGCAAGTTCTCACTGTGTCGCTGAACAGAAAAGTCATGCAACCTAAAGCTATCTTTAATGAACTATTTCAACTGCTTATCTGTGACTTTTTAGCTAACTATTTAACCATTTACTTTTAGCTATTTCACCATTTATCCAAAAGCTTTCTATTTCAACTGTTTATTCATTACCTTTTAGATAACTATTTGTATATCCATAACTTTTAGCTAACTATTTGTATATCCAGTCTGCATATACATTAGTTTTAGCTATACATTTCTACCATTTACTTTGAGCTATTTCACCATTTATCCAAAAGCTGTTTATTTCAACTGTTAATAGCTAACTATTTCTCTTTGCTTCTCTGCTCGCTAGCTAATTGTTTTTCATGCACTCTTAGTTGCAACTTGTGGTGTAATAGCTGACTCAGTTTTTTTTTAATCAAAGTGTAATTTTTATCAAATTAGTCGAGCTACTCCACAATCTTTCCACATACCCCCTGGCAAAATGCAGAAGTATCCCCTGGGGGTAAAAGTACCTCTGCTTGGGAATCACTATTGTAAAGTAGGCTACTGAGTGACTTTTGAAGGACCTCTAAAAGCTCTCTCGCTCTCTCAATATATATATATATATTTATATGTAGAAAAATATAAAAATAAGGATTCGATTCATTTTCTCCCCCCTGCCCACCAATCACCTACAGTAGGTCTGCTGACCAGTTCACCTCAGGGCCCCCTTCCTTTCTCAAGCCTCCCCATGAACTCCCTCAGCTTACCGTCCACCACACAAAGGGGATTTTACACCCGGCTCAGGCGAAATTCCCGTGAGCTCAGCGGTCGCATAGTGAGGCCTCTGCTCGCTCTGTGATCCTCGCTGTCCTCCGCGCTGCTGGAGAGAGATATGCGCCAAAGGGATGAGGTCAAGACAGATGCTGTGCTTCTTATGTACTGTAAACAGACAGGAGGGCAAATAAAGAGGAAGCTCTCAACTCCCGCCTCACACAGGCTCACACATAACCTGCTTACCATTTTCAGTGTGACTAAATATGCATATGCAGAGAAACAGAGAGGACCCCACACACTCCCACACATTCACAAGGATGTGTGCACACTGTCAAATGAGGGTGAATGATTTGGACGAGTCAAGAGCTCTCAAAGCTACATTATAAATACAGAAAGCTTCACACATAGAGCCCATTTGTAGTCTCAGGATGCATTTCTTGGGAACACATTTTCATATAACTGCTCTGATCTAATATCACAAAGATGTTTACTGTCACTCCCAGTTTCACAAAACAATACAGGCAGCAGCTTTGGACAACTGCACATGTCTCATCTTTCATTTTGAGGCTCTATTTACACAGGTTTTCATCGTCGGTGCAGACTTTTGTGTCAACATCTATTCAACGTCAAAATGCTTTGCTCGGTTATACCCAATAATGACTCACAAAATTGCCTTTTTACCAAACTAGAGCAAGTCTTTCAATAAAACATGCATGCTTTTTTGACAATGCCTGACAAAGCTGTTAGGATGTGACCTAGAACAAGCTCAGAGGAGGCAAGCAGACACGTGAAGAATAAGCGGAGAGAGATGAACAGGCAGACCGACAGAGCAGCAGGCAGCAGAACATAGGTTGCATAACAATGACTTTTTCAGTACAGTACAGCCGGCCTGCCTGTTGATATGTGGGCGCGGGTGACTGCGGGACAATGCGAACTCGCCGTGTGCTGCAGAGCAAATACTACATGAGAGAATACTGTTGCCATGACAAGAGAGAGAGGGAGATGGAGAGGGTTGAGTAATGACAGAGAGGCAGTTTTGCATCTGAAGAAAAGAAGAGGGTTTATCCATTTGCAGAGTGAGAAGAAAGAAGGAATAATAGATGAGTCAGCTGCTTACAGTTTTGAGCACCGAATCAAACAAGCAGTGAAATTACACTGTACAGCCAGTAGCGATGGAGTCAGGCCAAGGATGAGATAGAAGCCCTCCTACATACATGTGCTCTGGCTCTCTCTTGATGTCTCTCTTCTTCTTCATTTTCTCTTGCACACACACACACACACACACACACACACACACACACAACTATCTAGCACACATCAAGAGACACAGTTATTGTCTACCCTATTTCCAACAGACTATATTCCTGTCTGGGACATGAGAAAAGCACAGATACCCTTTCTGCCCCAGGAGGATTTCCTCTCGGCTGCATACTGGATGTCTGGCTTCCCACAAGGGAGACAGCGCGGCTTTGAAATCGCTCTGTGTTTTGGTGCCGTATGACTCTGTCTCTGCAGTGTTATGTAGCGCACACTCATGTTGTGCATTGCTGACTGCACTGTCTGTTACCTGACGGTCATAAGCTCATCATCCACACGCTGTCTCATCAGTGCAGTCACACTTACTGTAATCCTGACATTCCTGCGCCTTCGCCCTACAGGGTGAATTCATGAAAATGTCTTTTTCTTTACTGTTAAAAATAAACGCTAGCATATATTTGAAACCAAAAGCATGATCAAATCAACAGCTTTTACCCACAATTCTGTGACGACTTAATAAATAAATGCCCAATTTCCTCCTGTCAGTGATTGATGTAATGGAGCAATGATTCAACCACAAACCAATTTACAATATACTATATACTTTAAAAAAAAAAATGCATACAAGGAAATGATCAATCTTTCATACTGAGCAGCAGTTATCTTGCAAAGCCACACATCTATCTTGTCAAGCTCACAGAGGTCTGAGGAAAATCATAATAACTGACCTTTAGAAATCTTTTGACAGCCATTCAACTGGCTGTGAGATGGAAAACACCTGCCCATGGATGGATTTGATTATAATTCAACTGTGGATTCCATACTTACCTGTGGGAAAGTACAATTAAACATTTATTTCATGTTTCTGCATGTTTTGACATGACATTAGTTGAACGTGACTCCTACGCAGCTAGCAGCAAATACTAAGTTCGTGTGCTAACCTTAACACTTCTGAATCCGGGTTTTAGCATGGCAGTGTCTTTTAAATTAATCAGTAGGCTATACAGTCAATGTTTGGTTGGTTGGTTGGTTGAAGTGCTGCTTTTCCCTACCTTTTCCACATCTCAAACACACAGGGGCTGTAAACCAAACGTAGCTAACGTGGCTAGCTACAAACAAGTTTTCTGTAACCTGTTGTTAGCTCTGCTCTTTTCTAGTAAAACTAAAGTTGAATTGCTTTGACTTTGTTGAGATGGTGATCTAGCTGAGCTGATTTATAATTAGTAAAAGGAGGACTGGCCGGCTAGCACAAGCAGTGATAGCCATCATGGCTGAACAGACAATGAATAGTGTGCCACCCACACAAACTCAAACTTCAACCACAGAAAATTGGACAGATTGGTTCATTAGACGTCCTAAACCTTTCACACCAAACACGCAAGCAAGGCATGAGACAGACATTGTTTTCAATGGAGAACATGGCTACACATGACTAAACAACTGCGTGAGCAAAATCCCATCTGGTATTGCTCCCAAAGTTTTAACTTTTATTGGCACATTTAACTGCAAAGGAAATGGAGACTTTGAAGAAGAAACACAACGACTATATCAGGACTTTCATACCAAAAGATCATAAGCAAAGCAGAAAATATTTAAATGACAACATGATTCAAATGAAAGCAGTGCATGCTGTAACTGAATGATTCAGCTACTGTCTATGATGTTACCACCTCATTTAGCACATTATTTCTGTCAGTTGTAAGACTATGAAGACTATTTACAATAGACATAATGTGCTGTTGCTTGCCCTCTACCTCACACATATTACCACACTACGAGATACCTACTAAAATGTTCTACCATGTATTTGTGCTTGCACATATTTTTTGGCCAATGCAGAGCCGTCTGCACTGGGACCCTCTGCTGCACCAATGCAGCCTCATTGATGAAAGGGGAAGCCTGCATTTTTTTTTTTGCTACTTTGCTATTGTCGGTGTAAAAGCCCTCTTACAGGATTACATCCCCTTACAGGATTACAGTCAGCAATAAATATTTTCAAAAGCACCCAGAGTGGCTACTTCGGAGACCACAGACCAGTGTTTTTCCACATCCCCTCAGTAAAATAAGACTTTCACGTCCCAGTGTTGGAGTGCATATGGTGGAAGAGAGCAAGATTTAGAAGACTAAATTACAGAGTGCAGAAGTTAAGAGAGAGGATTGGACTGCCACTTTTAAGAATCCCAAGCATCCATTGTTGGTCTTTTATTTTGAAGGCACTGAGTCCCAAAAGCAGATTACCAAAATTTCATTAGGAATTTTAAAGGCCTTTTTAATCTTTAATTTGAAGTCTTACAAGTGTACAAATGGAAAGAATGAATTCAATATTAAGGATTAACTCCGCCGGTGTTAACCTGTACCTCCAGCAAGAACTGCAGGTTATGTGATCACATCTGTCCATCTATTTGCCTGTGATCAATATACTGTGTGAGATATGTTTAGCAGTATGTAATTTGCTGGGCACATTCAGGTTCTCAGTAAAACCTGAATGTTTCTTGTAGTACCAACCTCAGTCCAGTCTTTCAGTTTTCTGGCCTTTGTCATAAACACAATATTTTCTGTACAATCAGGCTCCCAACAGGACGAAACCTATTGATTTTGTTGACCTTATCACCTTCCACCCAGCACTTTATACAGCTATCTATTCAGTACAGCTTGGCTGTAAAAGCACCAAATAACAGAGATGATTAGACTTTGGTGGAGGTTTCTTTTGAGCTCTATTGAGCATTGTATCTCTTCAGAATTTCTCAAATTTCTTTCTTTCTTAATTAAATACATTTTTCAATGAGCTCTGACTTGGCCTTTTTGACTACATTTGCCATCATCTCGACTATTCTGTTGCCAGGACTGCTTGTATGTGTCAGTTATATTGTTAAAGCCTTGTTGAAATGTTCAGTTAAAACATAGTAAGAGGCAGGACCTGAGGGAGGCATTCTATGGCTGAAATGTTAGATTAAGATGTACAGTAGAGTAGTATTGTTGTGCGATCTAGGTTTTGTCTTTATTTTCCTTTTTGTTTGACGCAATACCTAAAAACAAAATGGGCTTGTAATTGCTACTATTTGTCAAACTGATTCCCAGCTGAATCTAATGTATTTTCCTTTCTTTGTATTTTGCTGCTGTCTTAATCTTGGGGAATTATTCCAGTAGCGTCAGTGGAATCTGGCGGGCACTGGAGATGGTTAAAAGACTGCAGTGACCCTAGAGAATCACTGTGTTTTGGTTCAGCTTGGTGAGGCACTGTGACCACACCAGCAGACCCCCACCGTATCCCTTTCATCATCCTGTTGGGCATCCTGGTGACAGCTGTCAGTCATGTGATGATGTCATCAGGGTGCTGTGTTTTCTTTTGTGCGAGTGTGTGTGATCTTTTTCACTAAGATCAAAACGCAGGGATGAGAGGTTTTTACGAAGATGGATCCTGGAGCAGAAAGAAAGTAGGCTGGAAGTAGGAGAATGGCTGGATTTATTTTTTTTGTTCATCTCTCAAGATTGGATGAGGCGAGGTGAGAAATGATATGTATTTTGGCTCAAATTTCCATAATCTTTGTCACCCCTGTCAATTGAGTGTGAAGAGAGCTAATAAAGTGTTCCTATCTGAAATAATTACAGCAGTCTGCAAGCAAAGAGAAGCAGAGGAGAAGAGATTGTTGATTGTTTTTCACTCTGAAACAGAATTAGAGTAAAGTGGATAAAACAGTGGATAAAACAGTGTGATTCACAGAGAGCAGCAGTAAACAGCATTAATTTTTGCCTTGGATCTTATGCATGAGCAATAGAGATGAGAGGACAACTGTTTTATAGACTGGATCACTTAAAAGTTTGTGGTATAATGTGATAAACTGCAGAAAATGTTCTTCCCAAAATGGATACAGAGTCCAATAAATCCACTAGCACACCTATTGTAAGTCCTAACATCACTGCTGCAATTTCTTGTATGAATCACCGTTCTTACTGTACTGTAAGCCTCCATGAGGTGTTGAATTGCTTTTGAATGTGGTTCTTTCGAACTTGGTTTACTATTGAAAATGGACGATGCAAATACAACATTTTTAACAGGTGCTGGTTAAGGCAGGGGCTGTTAAGGGCAAAATTTGGACTGGCACGCTCGTTTTTATGCTCCTGTAATGATTTTAATTATCTGTTAATGCAATACTTCAAACCATCTTGGAGAAGTTGCAGCAACAGACTGTTCAAATTAGTATAGGAGCATAACGAACAGTGTACCTTTTGCCTTTAAACATGGTTTAATATGCTATTGTTCCAACATTTAAATGAGTTTAACATTTTGGGAAATGCTCTAATTCGATTTCTGGTGGAGAGTTAGATGAGAAGATTGATAGCACTCTAAATATGGAGAGTGGTATCAATCTTCTCATCTAACTCTGTACCAGACAGTGAATAAGTGTGTTTCTCAAACAACTGCTTTAAGCCAAAATGCACCACAGCTATAACCAGATGTTGATCTGTGGCTCAGGGAGACTGTAATTTGATTCGCTAGCTAGTCACATCCTCAACAGCCAGCCAGCTTGGCAGAGCAGTCAAGAGTCCAGTTTGATGAACTGTGTTTGTAGTCTCTCTGGTATAAGACTATTTAAAGTCTATCTCACCAGAAATTCATTTATTTGTGCTGCCAAGAAGGAGGTGCACCTGTGCTTTGATAAGATATTGAATTTTCAAAATTGTGCTCCGCAACCAGACAAAATCCATTATGAAATGAGAAAATTGTTGACCTTTTGCCAGCCCCTTTAACCTACTATGAAAAATAAAGCAGTGGTCTTTCTTTCATCGCGACTGGAGTGAATGTTGTTTTTTGAGAAATTCTATTAAAGAGAGCTTGAGAGAGAAAGGCTTCAGCTCCATCTTTACAATTTCTGCCCGAACCCCTCTCACACAGCCTCAGTTTCAATTTACTTAAATTCACACGTGTCTTTTCCTTTTCACCAAGCACCATGGGACATTTCATCACATCAGAGAGTCTTAGTCTCTTATTCTTTCTTCTATACAGCCTCACGCTGTCTCTCACTTTGATGCTCTTTTTAATTCTCTCTATTCTCTCTCTCTCTCTCTACCTTGTCAGTCACTGTATGAGTGTGTGTGTGTGTGGTTTGAGTCAGTGCCAGGGCTAAGTGATTAATTAGTAACAACACAACTTGTTTTGCCGTGACAGTTGGACTGTGCTGGCTTTGAGCGCACCTTGTGGCTCAACAATGCACCACTGAGATGAAACAGGGAGAAAATGGTGGAGGAAATCAATATTGTCGGGCTGTGGCCACCCAACATCCCCTTCTGTTTTATGTGGCGCAACAAAAGGCAATCTGTATGAGCACCTATAAGAGGGCTGAAAGGAGAAACAGGGGAGGAAGGGTTTGTATTTATAGGACTGTGTTGAGATTGTCCATCTTTTACTGTCTATATTCTTTCCTTGTGCTTTCTGCCTTAATGAATTTGTCTAGCTCCCTCTGTGCTTCACACACCTCCTTTGTTTCTCTGCCAGCCTTTCTTCACTCTTAATGCATCCTCATCCCTCTCCCTTTTCTCCTATTTCCCTTTTCTCCGTCTCATTCCTTCCTCTTGCTCTCTGCCTCTTAACTTTTTTTCTTACTTCTCAAGGGGCAGTATTGGGGCTTTTAGCAGAATGTATTCACTTAGCAAAGATACCTTCGCCTTCAGTAACAGGAATTTGCAATTATCTGTCAGGCTCAGCGCAGCAAGAGAACAATGCTAAAGAGAGAGTCCTCTAAATTCCCACACATATTTTAACATTCGGCTGTGCTTTAAAGTCAGACTGTGCAGTTCTGCTACACTTCCCTGCCGCTCTCGTACAACTCTGTCAACCTGCCGGCGCCGCCCTTCATATCCATCTGTACATTCGTGGATGTGTTATCCTGCCATCTGGTTTCTGCGTCTTTCAGAGGAGGTGTAGCTTTAGGCGCAGTTGTGGAGGAAGCCTGATCCATTGACTGATCAAATATGGCCATAGTGGATTATTTCTAGCTGTATGTGCTGCAATAATGATGGAGAGTAGACTTATACATTCAACACAGCTTTTGAAATCTAATTATCACTTATTGAATAAGGGGAATACATTACAGTTAGCAAATTTTGCAACCAGGATATTGTAATTAATATAAAACATCTGTTACTTCCTACACCATAAACAGGTGGCAAAAAAAGAGTTTATTCCTTTTAAGCTGCATCAGGCAACTTCACATACTAATAGATAGTAATAGTACATGGATAATGGTTAAAATATATTGCTAAAAGTAACAGTTGAAATAGTTAACTAAAAGTAGGCTAATGGATAAACAGTTGAAATAGTTAGCTAAAATAATGGATAAAATATTAAATAGTTCAGATAGTACATAGTATGTACTACATGCTGTACACTTCCACAACTGCATCAGCATTTCACCTGCAGCCGTTTCTTCCAGTTACTTTTCATGCTTAAACAGCAGTTTATAGTTCAGCCATGTGGTGAAATATCTTTTAGATTACGTGAATGAAGCGGAGTGCAAACTCTGTAAACTATGCAGGCGGTTCAAGAAGTAGCTCAATCAGATATGCAGACTTTCATCTCCAACTCAGAGCAGTAAGACAGCTTGCAGAGCATTTAACTTTTGGAGCATTCAGTGCAGAAGATCGCCCAAAACGTTACAACTATGTCCAAGAACAATGGTCCCGTTCCTAAAACAACATACTGAAATGGCTGCATGTGACAGATTTTTCTTGCCTACCACTTCTGCAGAATTAACCTCAGGCCAGCACTGTTAATTACCACATTATCTTGAAAAAAACCATCAGAAAATTACAATAAACGCAATTTTATACATTACTTTTTGAAGTAGTTCTTTTTTAAAGTTAAACTTCCTTTATGGTGAGAAATCCTGAGAATCCCGTGAAAAGATTGCTATATTCCCTAGAAGTAATACTTTTAAATGTTATATGCTGAAATTTGTATTCTGGGACAGTCTTTCAGCTCTAATACTGTTATAAATGTACTGGCATGCACCATAAAAGTTCTGGTAAAATCTCATGTAATAGACAGCAGATGCAGCTTATCAGCATACATACACTCTGGATTCTGTCCAAATGAGTATTAGGCAGCATGACATACAATAGGCTGCAGCTGTAGAATGATGGCAAGAGTCCTACAGTTGATGGTACTGACATGAATGGATGTTAATGTGTCCTGAGAAGAGTGGAGAATGGATGTCATTTCTAAAGCAGCAGATCATACAGTATAAAACGGAGGGGGTTATATAAGTGGATGCTGGGAAATGTGAATGAGAGATCTTCCTGTCAAGATGCCTTTTAGCAAATCATTTAACCAACATGTGTGCCTCAGGAGCTGCTCATTGGCCAATCAGACTGGAGCTTTGAACTGTCAACGCTCCTAAACCTGATTGTAACCTTGTCCTGTCATGTGTCCTTGCCCACAGAGGCTGGTCAGATCAACAACAACGTGGGACCGGGCTCAAACATGGGCCAGCAACACCCGTACCCTGCCCTCAGCCAGCTGGCTCATGTCTACGAACAGCAGCAGCAACAGCAACAGCAGCAGCAGCAGCAGCAGCAGCAGCAGCAGCAGCAGCAAAACAAGGATATCAACAAGTACGCCTCCCTGAAGGCTGTGGGTGAGTGTCTGTCAAGTTCTCTTATTATCTCAACATCTTTAAATTTTAAGACAAACTGAACAACAGAGGGATTTTCTTTTTTTTTTTACAGTTCGAGATAGGCAGTGTGCTTGATGTTGCGCTACTGGTTATAAAAAAAGGGTGTTGATTTTAACGGTTGCTGCTGGCTCTGACTCTAGCAGTGTTTGGAAAGGGTGCATCATCGTCACAATGAACCTTGGGGCTTCCCTTAGTCTTGTTGGTGGAGTCACCGTCTGATGCAACCTGAGTTGGCAGTGAACGCTTTGTGATGCAAACACAAAGATGATTTTTCCAGAGGTCACCAAGAATGATGTGACTAAACTAACAGCTGATCTTACAGGTGTTATTGACTGCACTACCAAACTGGACGCGCTCTTCCACAGTTTAATGCGTGCCACCAATGAGTTCAGCCAGTGCAGCTGATTTGAATTGGCCTCACCATGCCCATGTGTTATTGGCAGTGGCATCACTATTTCATAACCTGAACTCATTTGAGATTGACTTGTAAATTTTTCAGTGTGAGTGTCTGTCCACCTGGTTATGCTAGACAGGTACCCTGCCCTCACTTCATTTAAAATTCAGCCCACTCACGGCAGGTATTATACAAACACATCTAGATTTGCATTTGTGCCCTTTATTTGACAATAATCAGAGCATGTCTTTGAAAAGCCTTTTCCTGCATGCCAAGCAGCATAAAGTAAAATTATTTGATTCAGACAGATTCTCTGTATTGTAAATGTAAATGCATGTGGAGGGCCCTGACTCATCCCCAGACATGTTACAGTAATAGATTATCATGATTGTTTATGCTGAGCACTGCTTTGCGCCGTGGAAGGAAGAAGATGTTGCGTAAATATGGCAGCAGTTTATATAATTGCCAGAAAAGTTGAAAACAGAGAAAACCGATGAATAAGTGGACAAGCCATCTTTGAGCTTGACGGAAAGTCACCCTACAAGCACATCAATGAAAATGGTGATTAACACTGTCATCGTGAGTCCTGGACCCTGGCATCTGTATTGTTTGTTGGTGCTATTTTTATAATTCCCAGATAACTGGCCTGACTGTGTTTGATTGCAGAACATTGTTCAGTTATCTAAAATGCCAACAGAAGACGTGTTGGTGTCAGTCCTTGAGGATCAAAGAACAAAGGGATTATTTCTTAATTCAACATTTTGTGCCAATATTTAACAAGGAGAGAAGGAATCCATCATAGGAGAGGCAGCGATGTCAGTTTCTCCGCTGACAGGAGCTTCAATAAATCAGAGTGCGGCGCAGCCACAAGACAGGGACACAGCCCCACTGTTTCTCAACTGGAAAACCTTGCTCTCTGATGTTAGGCTACAGCTTTCCTTTCATCTCACCGCACAACCAACAAATGGATGCAGCACATACTCTGGGGATTGAGGATGGCATTTTGGGAAATGTAGGAAATCTGTAACTGTAGGGAAAATAGATAAGGCAGGTTGATGGTAAATAGGTAAAGGCTAATTCTAGCAAAATTACTTCAATCTGTTAACTATTACAAATTGAGAATATACACTTCAAAGATCAGACTTGAAGATACAAACAATACGCACACATGCTTTCTTAGACCTTTTTAATAACAAAAAAAATGGTTTGTTTCTTACATTAAAAATGTTCCAGATCCCTTCCAGACACTTTAAGCCATATAAAAATACTCTGCTTTGAATAATAATTTGTGTCTGGTTTTTTTTCCACAAACAAAAACAATTACCTGTTTTAAAAAATCCTAAAATTACATCTGCTCCTTCTCCCTTATTGAAAATTCAGAATTTATATGCAAATGTTTATGTAAATATTCCATTTGAAGTGCTGGACACAACATGTCTCATACTTCACTTAAAAGTCCATTCTCATGTGTGCTGCTGGAGGCGTCAAGTTTCCACATCACACTTGTGTAAGTTACTTATTGGACCACAATTGGCTTCCGAACTGATGTCACAAAATCATGCTTGTATGTACACGTCTTAAACTCAGATTTCAGAAGGTGAGCACAGAGAAACTTTCCCCCTTCAAAAGATGAATGTGAAAATTAAGTGTTAAACTCTAAATTCTGCACAGTGAAGGTTAAGCATCCAAGTGAGGTAACAGTTGGGGGTGGGGGCAAAATCGAGTCACGTAAGATTCTTATTCTAAATTGATTCACAAATTGCAAAATTAGACTTTTTTTACGTCGTTAGTAAAGTTATGTAGATGGAACAATGCAGCGCACACACACTAGAGTTATCTTGTAGTTCATCCTCAAAGAAGGCAAGCATTTTGGTGCATTTTGGATAGCTTGATAATTAGCTTTGCGAGATGAAGTATTTTGTGAATACTTCATTCCCCACAACACCCAGAGACTAACGTTAACACCAAGCCTGTTTCATTGCAAAGCAAGCACCAATACAGCATTGTGGATAATGATGGGTTGCAGCAGAAACAGTGCTCTCCACTGCTGGAGAGATAACATAATGGCACCACAGTGGAGCGCACCGCTTTTCTTTTTTTGCCCCTTACTCTGGAACACATGTTTTAGCCAGTGGTGTTGGTCAGTAAATCACATACTGATTACATTATTCTCACACAGGCAACATGCTTTCAAATGAATGCAGTTAACCTTTTCAAATAAAAAAGCTGCGTACTCCCACACACTTTTGTCTGCTTTTCTTCTGTTTAACAGTGACCTTCATCAAGACCACTTAGCTTAATACTGAGCAGTTATGTTTCATATTGCATTTCAGCGGACTAAAAACACTGGCAAATGGTCTGACACAAAGTGAGAGAAAACCTTTTCCATTTATTATCAGGGATTGGTTTTGAATCAAGAATTGAAGCTGAATTAAATCGATCTCCAAATATTCCCACCCCTAGTAACAATTTTGGAGAGGAGGGGGACTTTAATTCAGAATTCAAATGCCAGTGTTTTATTGCCCACATGAACAGGGAAACAATTTCTCACAAAAGTCCAACTGCATGACTATCCAATGATAACAAAAATGTAGACTCACCACTCACCAGACTAAGTGTTCACTGTGATTGATTTCTATTCTGAGGCGGTATTAAGTCTCTGCAAGTTGATTTTTATAATGTGCCGACATGTTCTGAGACAGTGAATGCCTGGGGGGAATCAAATCAATCTAAAAAGCTGTGGTGGGCTCTGAAAAATGGTTGGAAGTACTGTAAAGTGAACACTTTTTCAAGTTAATGGGACAAGACTACCAGTTTGGTTTATTTACAATGAGGCAAATTTGTACATTTGAGTTTGCACAAGGCCGTCTCTGCGAAGATTGAATTGGGTCCAGGCAGCAATGTAAAAACTACATTCAAACCTTTAAGCACATGTCTGCCAATGTTCTATCCTTCTTCCTCTTCAGCTCCTTTCAAACCCCACTTCTTCCTCTCTGCTTCTTTATATCTAAAATGGCCCTTCACCACTTCTCCTAGACCATTTTCCTTCCTCTGTTTGCTCTTCTGTGCTCTTAATATCTCAGTTTGTTTTTCTCTCCCTCATCTTCCTTCTCCAGTCCCTCCCTCTCCACTTCTCTGCCTCCCTGTCCCCTTCATTTCCTCTCACCTTCTCTCCTGCTCCTTCCCTCCCACCTCTCCCTGTTTCCCATCTTCTCTTCTTTCCTTCTTTCATACTGCTGCCTCTATCATCTGCCTCTTGCCCTCTCCTCTGTATTTTCACTCACCTTTTCTTATTGCTTCTTTTGTCTCCCCCTCCCACATGCACCATCTCCTCTTCACCCTCTAACCTCCCCCCCCTCAATCCATCACGCTCCATCTCGCTCCTTAAAGGATCATTGGGCTGCTAATCTCGGCCCTCCCTTATAGCGGCTCATATCTGATTCCATTTCTGTAATTGAAGGGAGGCCTCCCCACTCCGGGCTCACATTTGACTGACAGATTTCCATTCCACAAGTGGTATTCAAAGAGGCTCCTGTGAAATGATTGGAAACCTGTCCAGAGATATACAGCAACCCTGGATTCCAGGAGGCAAGCTGCCATTTACTGTGAGTCAAATGATGAGAACGTCATACACAAGCTGTGAAAAATGTGTGTGTGTGTCTGTGTGTGTGTGTGTGGAGTATGAGAGGGACTAAATGACAGCAAACAAAACCAAAATGCCAGCGGTGGCTCTTTTTGAAGTCACCTTTGTGTGAGCACCGCTAATCTTGAGCAACAAAAATGGACTTTGCTTTTCTTCTCCTCTGCTACACAGTCGGGTGTTTTCACTGCCTGTTGAGCCCATGAGAAATAAAACCAAGTCTAAAGGCCAGTTCAGACCAAAGATTCGTGACAAGACGCGGTGTGAACTGGCCCGTCTCTGCTCGACTCAAGCCGGCTGATGGCGATGCCCGCAACTCAGCTTGTCAAGTCGCCATGGGCTGGTTTTAGAACGTAAGGCATGTCACCTTTTTTAACACCCAATCAACTCGTAGCGAAGTCAGCTGGTCATCTCGACCCTCTTGTTTTATGGTTTCCTCGTTTCATCAATACTAGAAATGCAATCACTCTCCTCATTCATGTTTTAAGATGCTTCAAATTATATTCAGCCACAAAAAAAAAGCCTGAAAAGCCGGCAGATAGAACGGAGTACAGAGAGTTGTTGCTATGGAAACGTCTCATCTAGGTGCATTGGTGTAAACTGGCAGGTTTCAGAACATTGCAGACCCGGCCCATTGCAAGTAGTTGCAAGTTTAAACTCATCTCGGCATGAATCTTTGATCTGAACTGGCCTTAAGAAAAACTGCCTTTTTTAACTTTTCTTTAATTGCCTCTGCCACTTTCCCAATGGTCTACCGTCCAGCTGATAAGCCACACTTCTGTCAATCAATAGCCATCTCCACTGTCCCCCTGTGCATCTGTATAAGGTTACTTTTATCGAATTCTAACTGCAACCAAGGCAAAAAGCAACTAATGAAGGTCCCTGGATACAGACCTGTAGCTCAGCCCAGAGGACGACCGTGTTCCTACATGCCTGTTAATAAGTGTTTCACAGCTGGTCTGCAAAGTACATGTAGATCCTCAGTAAGTGGGGATGGAACTGCTCAGCTTTTTACAAAAAAAATCATGCTTGCTCCCATCCTGCATTTTCCTACATCACATTCAATAGTATCTCAAACTGGAAGCTGCTTAGGGGATCATAAAATCCTCTGGGCACCATTAATTGCAATCCAGTAACTGTTGAGATATTTTAGGGTAGACCAAAGCGGTGGGCCAACCCGAGACACTGACATTGTCACTCCTAGAGCCACGGTGCCAGGGTGGCTAAATGATCATAAGATGTCAGATTCTCTAGCATTTTATAACAAAGCGCACCTGCGTCTCTAATAGCCCATTTTATGTGCTACAATTCCAAATAATCCAGCCTCTTTGCCTGACATTACTGTATTTCCACAGCGGAGATAGAAACTGATCTACCACAGAGGGCATTACATCTCACATTCTGTGCCAACATTGAGTATCTTTATATTAGACCATTTTCCTGCCAAATAATACAACCATTTAGTTGTAAAGAGTTTACTTTTCAGAGTGAAAAAGCCTCAGACAGCATTTACTTCATCATAGGACAATAAAACTCTCCACTGAAACCCAGACTAATGGATGTTTTAGGGTAGGGTGGCAGCACTATGACAGGGAGATCCACCCACTTAGAGTAAATGCTAAAACATCTCAAGAATAGATTAGGACTTTGAATTTGCAAAAACATATTGTCAAATTTTAAAGGAAATTTATTGCAGGTTTTAAAGACTTTAAAAACTAATAAACCCTCCATCACCTTGGCTGTAGACAACCTGATTGGCTAATAAAAAGCAGATTGACATACTGGTCTAAACCTAATTAGGCCCTTGTGTTATTGGCACTGAGGGACTTCAGAGAAGCAGTGTTTGATTTTTCCTGATGCATAATGTGTGTTAGACTCTGTGGGAAGCTGGCCTTTCTCAGGCAGAGGCATGCAGAGCACACACTGCGTAACAGCGGTGTTTTCCTTTTCCACTCACGTACTCCGCTGGATGTGTGCACAGTCAAGCTGACTGCCGCCGGATTGATTCACCTGTCGCCTGAGCAAGTTTGATCCCCAGGGGCGGTCTAGCGGCGACTCGGAGGGTGAGACGCCGTTCTCCCTTCACCCCCCTCCTCCTTCGCAAGCCCCTCTGCTATCCCTTGACAGGGCTGCTTGCTCGTTTCTCTCCCTGAGCGATAAACTAGATTTATAGTTACAGCGGCAAAGCAAACTCGCTGAGTGTGTTAACTTTATCTTCAAGGACGTAGAGGCAACAAGAGCTAAAGAGTAATGATGCGACTGTGAACGTGAATTTGACTGGAAAATAAAGGTCGCGTTTCGCAGTGATAAGAGAGACCGTAGCTTGGTGACAGTGACTGGCAGAGAGAGGAATAAATGTGAGGCATTAAACCTGAGTGATCCAAGGCTAAAGAAACACACACACACAAACACACACACAGGTATAGAGAAGATATGGGAAGATGCTTACACCAACACATAGAGCACAGTGAGGCTGACGCTTCTGCGTGTTGATTCAGTCTGCGTGTAAGTAGATAGACACCTACATGTATCTATTGGGTTTGACTTTGTATGTGCACGCATGTATGTTTATACTGTATATATGTACAGTATGTATTTCTTCATACTCTTCTGTGTATGTGAGCAGCCCCTTAACTCTGTACTGTCTAGGGTTGGGTAGAGGAATGATGGCGAGGAGGCTTGTGTTTATGTCTGTGCTGCCATTTAGGGACAGAATATACTGGTCATTCATTTGGCTTGCCACACTCAGACCAAGCACACTACAAATAATCAAGAAGTTACTTTAGCTAGCTAGTGGCTTGCTAGCTTGTTTACCGAAAGCACTACTTTATGTTATATGATCAATTTAGCGCTGTAAGAGAATTATATCCACTTGTTACACTTTATGGTAGCGTTCCAATAAGTCACAAAGCTAACACGTTCATACAGCGTCCATTTTGAAATGAATTCTAACTGGCAAAGTTGCACAGCTACATCTACAACATTTACCCTCTGAGAGAGGGCACCTGTGAGCCAATAAACCTATACTACTGAATATTTGACAAGTGGAATCAATCACCACACAAACCCTGTTTCACATTCACAAAACCAGATCTATATCTATCTGTATCAAAGAATATTATAGCTCTGGATTAGCACTACCCTTAATTTAAGCAGTCCACAAGATCTTCAAATTTTTTGCCCTATTATATGTGAAAAGAAAAAGTACGTCCTGTTACTCAATGTTTGGAGCCACAGACAGTTACATGTATGAGGGACATGCTGCCATGTTGAAAGAATGACCACTATAGAGCATGTTGTAATGGATTTTTTGTCAGAACTAAAACATGTCAAATACTGCGTACACAAAACCACATCCATAACTTTGAGCTCTGGAACTGCACTACCCTTAATTTCCTCCCTAGAAAGGGCAGTCAACAAGGTCTTCTTGAAATCTTCTCTTTATTATATGTCAAAAGAGAGGGAAACATATGCCATGTTGGAAAACTGACCACTATAGCGCATGTTGTAATGGGCTCACATCTTTCTGCAAGATATTCTTCCTCTTTTTATCATAGTAAACACCTTCCAACCACACAGAAATTAGATGTTTTCTTGGCTTCATAAGGGAGGAAGGGGTGAGGTGGAGGAGGTGGATTCTGGGCTTTCCTTTTGATTTAACTCCTCCGGTGGCACGACAGGCCTCTATATGCAGGCGTTTACAGTAGCCCTGACACCCTGTTTGGTCAGTTACAGTAGATGAAGGTGGGCTGACTAACAAAGTTAAAGTATATGGGGGTTTTTTTACAACCTTTTCAGATTGTGGGAGTGAAAAAGGAATGGGATGTTTTCTATCCAAACTTCTGTCCCTGTGCAAACTAAGACATGTGCATGTCTTAGTTTGCAGCTGATCTGCAAACTAAGACATGCACATGTCTGCCTAAAGTCTTGTTTTATGAGTCACTCTATATAACAGTTTTTTTTGTTTCTGTTCCACAGAAAAACGGACGAGCTGAGGATATTGTTTTTTTTTTTTTTTTTACAACTGACAGTTTTAAAAGAGCAAACAGCCAAATTGGGGATAGCAAATTAATTTAGATTTCGACATTTAACCCAAGATTTCAGCTGTGCTCCTTAGCAGCTCTTTAATATCCAATTAACATTTTCATTAGCTTTGTTTCTCTCTCTCCCTCCTCTGTCAGCTGCCAAGTACAACGGTGAAATCTACAAGCGTCGGCTGATGGTGGAGCTGCCAACAAAGGGTGGGCTTCCTCTCCAGCCCATGGGCAACTCCAGACCCTCCATGGGCAACATGTCATCGATGACTCCTCCAATGACTACCAACCCCATGGCTTCTAACCCAATGTCCGCCAGTCCCATGAACCCCAGCATCACCCAGATGACCTCCATGACCCCAATGACGTCTATGATGCCCATGACCTCTATGACACCCATGACCTCTATGACACCCATGACCTCCCTCACCCCGATGTCCTCCATGACCCCTATGACCTCCCTGGGTCCACTAACTCCTGAGCCAGTGGCCACCTATGTCACTGAGATGCCCAGCATCTCTTCCGTCTCAACCCTTCCGACAGAACGGCACATAGCCGGTGGCGGAGGAGGAGGGGGACACAAGCCGAACGGCCAGAAACCCAAAGGCAGCCATGGTCACATTGCCCACAGCTCTCACAGCTCTCACACTCATGCTCACAGCCACAGTAGCAAGCTGCCAGGACTCGGGGCTACCTCCCTGGCACACATGGCGGGGACCATGCCAGGTGGCATGTCCCTGGGCATCTCCAGGGCCACAGAGACCGTCATTGGCTCCAGCTCGGCTACAATGGGCCGCCCATTGGCGTACAGTTCCAACACAATTGCAGCTGGGCATACAATGGGGCTGGGACTGAAGGGCTGGGATGGGACTGAGACGGTGGGCCGGAGGAAGACCTACGGGCACAAGAGGCCTCAGTGTACCGTGCTGGAGCCCAACCAGCTCCACAGCACCAGAAACCACAGCCACAGCCATCACTTCCTCCCCACACAGCCCTACTTTGTGACCAACAGCAAGACAGAGGTGACTGTGTGAGAGAGGAAGAAAGGAAGAAAAAGAGGGGGAAAGGATGCATGTGGAGTGGTGGCACAAGTAATCTCTGAGCTGAGACACCGACTCCTGACGTGGTCAGAGGTACAGATCTATTTGTGTGTTTGTGTGGCTCATTGGTATATTGGTGAATGTGGTGGGACAGTGACACTGTGTCTGAGTGGTCCTCGTTTCATAAACAGAGTTCAACAATCAAATCACTGAACAGACCTTTGTTGTCAAGAGGTTGGTGGCATCTGTAACCATAACTTCGAAAAGCCTACAGAGCAGGGATGTCTGTACACTTGTGGTGATATTGGAGTGTTGTCTAACAGCTAATATCTACTCGGTAATGATAACAATATCTGAGCATTATAGTGCAACTACACACAGAGGATAAAGTGGAAAACTGCTGATAATAAAATGGATCGGCTTTACGACCCAAACCAGAAAAGCAATATAAGGGATCAAGTGTAAAGCACCGAAGCATCGTGGGAAAAAAGAAATACAGCAAGTTTGCCCACAAAGCTTGCAACAAGAGTTCTGTTCAACAAAGCGCCGAATGGTTTGGAAGAAATAACATTCTCTTATGATTCACGCCCATATTTCCTGAGGGCTTTGAAACAGACACACATGATGAGGGCGCTGGGCTTTGGACTGCAGACATGCAGGGCTTTGTACTGTGGTTATTCAGAAGCGCCTTCATAAGCTCTGCAGCTGAAGGTCACCCTTTTCCACAAGGCTCCAGCACAGAGAATGGAGGCTGTCACAGTGGCATTGTTCTGGTCTGATCTCATCTGTGTGGTGACAGCTGGCCCGGAGGAGGGATAAGGAGGCAGGGAGGCAGCATCTGGATGTTGTTGCAGCTAGTAGAGACTCCTCGGAGCAAGATTCTCGTACACACATACAAAAATCCACACATCGATGCACATGCAGACACATGTTTTCACACACACAAAGTCACACACACACAGAAATATACTGTATAGTTTAGAAATACCGCACACCAGGGTTTGACCAATATGGGTTTTTAAAGAATGATACCAATAATTTTAGAATTAAGTTACAGATGGCTGATAGTTTTGTTTAATTTGTGCATATTTGTTATCTTTAAATATGACAGTTTGCATTTCAAAAAGTCAGTTCAGTGTTTCCACAAAATTATATTCTTGTCAGTAAATTTAGACCATGACAGTACTCTAAAACTTTGGAATTTAAACCCCCCGAAAAATTTAACTTTTAGAAATGGCAGTGAACTCAGAACAACCCACCTTATCCATTCAATGAGAGTCCTGTTTGGGAAATACATGCATTTGCTTTCCTTCCAAGAGTTAGATGAGAGGATTGATACCACTTTTATGTCTGCACGTTAAATATGAAGCTACAGCCAGCAGTCGGTTAGCTTAGCTTAGCACAAAGACTGTAAATGGGGAAACAGCTATACTGGTTCTGTCCAATAGTACAATAAATATCTGCCAACAAGCACCTCCAAAGCTCAGTAATTAATATATTATATTTAGTTTGTTAAATCCAAACAAAAACCAAAATGTAAAAAGGACACTTTGTTGTTTTGGGGGGGGTTATGTGCCAGTCTATTTCTTTGCCAGGCACAGTAACTTCCTGGAGTCTTATTGTCACCATAAGGTTGTCAGGCAACAAAATGTCAAACTATGTCTTTAAAAGAATAAAATAAAATGCATAAAATAAAGCTATTTTAATATAGCTGTGGTCAGGAATGGTCTTGGTCATACTAGAAGCGGACAAAATTACTTATTAAATGAAAAACATGTTTTATGTATGTATTAGTTTAAGGCAAACACAGACAGCACACAAAGTATGGATCAACTGGGAAACTATATACCTAACATATTTCATTAAGTGGAGCAAATGTAAGCTTTGGCTTCTCAACATTTTGTTTCTGCACAGATTTTGCATAGGATGTTATACTTCTCTAGTTTTAGACAAGAGCAAGACACTTCTGTGAAAAGTGGGTGTAACGGGAATAGAAATACCACACTTTTTTGCTGGTAATGGAAGGCACTGCTACAAGAAACTAGGCTTGATTAGATCATTCACTGTACTGAAGCTCTAGCTGGAAAAAACACATCACAACCAGCAGAAAAAAACTATCTGGGTTGCATGACTCGAACATAAAAATAAATCCTTAAGTCTGACAAATAGGCCAAATCTTCTAAGGGCTTCTCTGAGCCTATTTGCTTGTTTTGTAATGATGAGAGGCTTATTAGCAGCTGCAGCCACATCATTTTGACCTTGTTATCTAAAGTGCTGCTTCCACCTCCAAGACCCTCCTTACACTTAAAATTAAGATGTATTTTTAAGTGATCAGATCGTAATCAGATAATATTTAGCCAAATTAAAATAAAAGACAAGACACAGTGAGGACGGATTATAATTGGATTGCTTAAACCATCTCTGGAGGTGGTCAGAGAAGCATTTGGCGTAAGTGTGAATGCAGTTATGTCTTGGAAATGTGTGTGCAGATCCAACCGAAGCGCAAGCAAAAAAGGCAATGGGCAGCATCACAATAACACAGACAGATTGTCAGGACATTGTTGGATAGAGAACACGCAAAAAAAGGTGTTAATTGTCAATTTTACAGCATGTAGATAATAGGAAGAGGTGCACATGACAATCTGTGTAGAGAAGAAGACAGTAAAATGTGACACATTTTATTGGAAGCTCCAGCAGAGTTACACTCAGTTTGGGTACACTGTGTATCCAGGCTGCATGTAGATCTGAGGTGCAAAGTGGGAGCTTCTAAATCAAAAGCCAGATGAAAACAACTAAGCCAGCGTAACATAAGGGGGTCTACAGGAGGGGATATTTTTGCCTCATGTTCCGGAACCCCTACTGCGTTGAGGGTCACATGACTGGAAACGTGAGACCAAATGAAAAGCATGGAACAGGATTTAAGAAGTCATCAGAGCGTTAAAATGTGTCACCTATACACCCACACCTAACACATGCACACTCACACACACGCACAGAATACATTACAGGGTGGACTCTGCTTTCCTTCTGCTCCCACAGTGCCGAGCGGCAGGCATCATCGCAGCAGGGAGACAAAGAGTCAGTACTGTTACTGCGCCTGTTGTACATGAAAGACTGTGAAACTCCAGACCATGGCCCTTTGTAGCGATAACTGATATTATGCTTTTTATATATAAAAAATATACATAGCCTTTCTCTCTTAATCCCTTTCTTTTTCATCTGTTCTTCTTCTTCACTTCTTTTCGCCCTTTTTTTCTTCTTCTTTGCTCCCTCCATGTCTGAATGAAAGACCTTCAGAGCAGAAAGATCTGCGAGAAACAAAAACGGGGCTGTGTGATGAATCTTTTCTGTGATAGTGGAGTACAGTCATGATGAGACAGTGAATAATAATAATTCACCCCCACCTTGAGAGGCATGCTTGGTTCCCCCCTGTGCATTGTTCTAGCAGGAAATATAAGTGATTGATTCTGTGTGCCAAAAAATGTAATCCAGTCTGCAATTTTGTACTATTGTATGTCCTCCTGAGCACATTTCACTCTTCATAACTTTTTGTATGTCTGTGTGTTTGTGTGTGTGTGTGTGTGTGTGTGTGTGTGTGTGAATCCAACTTTGGCATATGATTATTGTCTCTGAAGAAGTCAAAACTCAAACAAGCAAACCAAACAAAGTGAATCATATATAAATGGAGTTCACAATCCCATAAACCTGTTTGCGTCCCATGAGAATCCTTTGCAAATTCTGTTGTTTTTTTCCCTCCTCCTTGTATTTATTTCCTCCTTTTCTTGACAGCTGGTGGTTTCGTTTGTGACAGAGTTGAGAAGCAGGTCAATGTTTGCTCAGGATGTACATTACTGGACCAAATTGACTTAATCCAGCAAGGTTGAAATGTGGAAATATGAACCCTCCTTGCCACCCCGTACTGCTCAATCAGCTCTGCAAAAGCAGCCACTGGAACAATTGGTAAGCAGGCAGGGCAGTGGAAACAGTTGGTAAACAAAAAAACAAAAGAAAAAAAAACCTCATCCCACATTGTAACAGCCAAAATAAACCTGATAGAAAGCTGGGAATTGGTTGCGCTGGCTGGGTCACGGTTGATAGGGTCAGGGCCACAGATGAGTGGGTTCAGGAGGCAGTCATGTCTGACATTTTTCATCAGACGAGTCAGTCAGACAAAAAATGCCACGGCAGAGACAAAAGGACACACGTAGTCTGCAGGCTCAGTAACAGAGCCAGTAGGTGCTCTGGAACTGTGAGTGTTGCTGCGAAACTTTTGTTTTTCTACACAATTTGGTGATAAAATGTAGTGTTTGTGCTTATTGTCAGTACTGGCTCAACATACTGTAATAATAAAGACATTCAGTACGTTCAGCGGCTAAGAAACTACCAGTTCCAAAGAAAAAGAGGTAAATGCACATTTTTCCTCATTATTCCTTCTCATTTTGGAGTGCTTTTGTAATTTGAAGGACAATTTTATAGATCACAGATGGTTGCTTTTCCTTCCAGAGCAATCAATCAATCAGCTTTACCTTGCTTGAGTTTCTGTTGCTCCTGTCTGTCTTTTTTATGGTCGTTGCTTATGCCAACTACCCACTTTTTCCACTAATTTTTTGGAGAAAGACACCCTTATTTTCAGGAGAACAGCATAAACTCATGAACAGGGTATAGGATGAATCACTACTATACAGTGTCATCTATAAAATATATGTATTACACTGCAAAAGTGATTTTGAAAAGGCCTGGTCACACCAGAATTTTAAACTGTGAAATTTCACAGTGAAATCAATTGATTTCAATGGCATTGCCGTGATCAGTGGATTCGCTCATGGAGGTGAAGTAAATCCACGCAAATGTTTCGTGTTCAGTTCAACAATGTTGAACTTTGTTACTGATCAACAGCGCACATTCACACTGCAATCCCTGAAAGCCTGAGAGTCCAAAATGGAGGAAGATATCATTGCTTAGCTTAGCTGTGATGTTCCGTTCACTTTTATTTCCTCCTCTGTCGGAGAATAAACTGCTCCACAGAAAAGGCATGGTTTGCAGACAGTTTGAAACAGGAGTTGATGGTACAAATAATAATATAATAATAATAATCTTTATTTATAGAGTATAAGTAAGTATTTATTATCCCTTTAGCGACCAATCTTGGAAGCTTGCTAACAAGCTTTTTTCCCCCTTCGAAAACTCTTGTACAATCTGGAGAGCTATTGTTACTGATTAGCACTAGCATGTTCCTGCGAGGATTCATTACATCACAAAACTTCTGGAACAACATATTTCGTGAAGACACATGGATGATTTTTGCTGTGCTGCTTTCTGGTGTGACCAGGCCTTTAGTCAATCAAACTACTAGTCACACACCCAGCTGGCCACTGTAGTAACTGACATCTTGCAGTATAGTGTCAGTGATCACCTTCACCTCTTAGTGTCTTACTACCTACCATTACACTGCCAAATGAGTTCCAAATTTAGGGATGACCAACCAGTGTGAACTCATTGCTCCAAATCATCCAGGTCCTGATTGCCCTGTAGGTTCACTGCCTGCCACAGCTCAAAGGTTTTTCTTTATTATTTTTTTAATTCCTGTCCAAATGGAAGTCAAATGAAGAGTGGAGGTGCAATCTGCCTAATTATAGGAATCAGACCCAAGTTAGAGGCTGCAGCGGTTCACCGCACACAGAGGCAGGAGCAAGAATCAGGCCAGCCGAGCATGCAGCCTGAAGTTACGTGGTGTTAACGCTTATGCTGAATATGTTCTGGCCTTGTGACCTGGAGTTAATAATGATAATATCATATTGTGTTTTTTACTGATGTAATATTTTGACTAAATTTACACCCATCTTTTCAATATAAATCACCAAGTGGGGCCACAATAGAGACACGAGAAAGCTCTCTCTTGTCACTTTATTTAGTTACCTTGGTACAGTAACACAAACTAGCTAGCTTAAGCTATGTGCAGTTTGTCGATGTCATGCTACATGATCTTTTTTTTACTATATATTTTTCTGCATTTTCTACCTTTTCTCCCAAATTGGTATTGTCCACACTGTGGTCCTTGTCACTGCTGAACCCCACTGTTGTCCTGTGGACAGTTGTCCTTCGATACACAGTCACTTCTTTTCACCCAACATCAAGGAGAGGAGCTTTACCAAAAATACCCTGGTTATTGAGCCCCTAAGTCCCACCACTCTTTGCACAGAGGCCCCAACCAACCAGTACGAGTCGCTAGTGCTCTTCCTGGGTCTCTGCAACAGAACTTTTTAGCCCTGCATCACCTGAGCCACCACGCTACATGACTCACCTCTCATAGCTATGTAACTACCACTGTGCTCCTTTGTGATGTGCTCTTAGAGGTAACATTTTTGAATATGTGTTGAGTTGGAGAGTTAGCTGGTGGGCCTGCATTGTGGCAGAGTCTCGTAACGTGTTATAATAATGGCACAAAGAAAAGCAAACAGCTAGAGCGGCAGATTGATTTTAATGAAATGTCTCGAAACAAGACTGGAAGGCAAACACCTAAGAAACTCACCCACCTACCCACTCACAAAATACACATTGACAAATACTAGAAATTACAAAACTGAGAATTACAAAAGCTTATACTCCCACCAGCCTACGCAAGCTTCACTGGGAGACAGAAAGAGGCAGGTGACATAGAGGGAGACGCAGTTATAGGAGGTGTGAATGGGATATGAAAATGGGGATTGTGGTCCGACTTCTCTCTTGGTTTAGCTGAGAGAGAGAGAGAGAGGCCTATTAATACATTGAAAGCAACCCCATTAGACAAGTTGTGCTGAAATCAAGCTCTCTTGTTCAGCAGAGCAGCCAGGTGCTGGGAGAAAACCACACAGTGGAATATCTACAAGGGATATTCAATATGAGACAGGAAAGGAGCTGTACTGGGACCAGTGGCCAGGGAGGCTTTACGAGTTCTCACTGTGGTCTTTAATCACTGAAACCCAGAGAAATGTGGGGAAGAGCTTTGGTGCTGCGACAGGGACTCAGTTCACAGTGGCACCCAAAGACAGAAATGGGACTTAATGTCAACACTTGATAGGGAGGAAGCTTTAAATTATTGATATTGCAAAATGTTGGCGGTGCGCAGCACGTGAGCGCTAACAGCTGCATTTGGAAAGCTGTGAATCAGAGACAACTGTTGGCTCACACACACACAAACACTCCTCTGGCCAGTGATTTCATGTTGCTACAGTATTATTACAGACTCTCTAATTTGTATTGATCATCAATGTAGCGGCTCAATAGATTCCCAGATCAACCATTGATTCCGCCAGACAGATTGGCCATTGCTAATACACACTGGAACATGTATTTGTCAGATCCTGCTGGGCTGAGTATTTCTTTACACTCTGTATCCCATTTAAGCTAAAGATGTGAAGCATGGATTGTTCTTGATGTCAGTCTGAATCAGGACAATGCAGTAGTCTGTAAATATTAATTTCTTGGTGGGGAGGTTGTGAAGAAAGTCCTTTTTCCCTTAATCACTACAGATAAATGCAGTATACTCTTTAGCATACTCTCTTCATTAAAGTAAAGAAAGAGCAGCCATCAGAAAGTGGGATATGTACAGTACTCTGGGGATGACACTAAAGGGCTCAAACACAAGTTACATTTTTACCAGATTTTTCCTCCTCTCTTTTCTTTTCTATCCTTTACCGTTGCTGTTTGCTGGACTTGATAGCGTTGTACACATTACAGCCTATGAAGAGCAGCATCTGTATGATCAAAAAAATCAATGTGTCACTATATTATCAAAGGGGTTCTCATCAGCTATGTTTACGACTTTGTATAGCATCAGTCTTTATGCGCAATGTTTTCACCAATCCGGAGCTGTCTACTTATGCACACAGAGACAGAGGAGATGCAGTGTTTGTTGTCCAGTAACGCTCAACATCTGTTTTAAAAAGGGTTTGCTCCTATGGTGTGCTTTATATGTATGATTTTTATCATAAACCTATATGAAATATAATTGCTGTTATAATTAACGGAAGGATATCAATAACAGCGGATGTGAAAAATACTCTGGTTATTGACCTCCGCTGTGGTCCAGTTCTGAGGGATTTTCCATTACCTTTGAAGAATCAATAAGCTATTTGCTATATGACTACTATCCATTAGCAAGTATATCCTTTTATAGAATAACTCATTGATTAACTCATTTTGGTGTTAATCACGCATTACATACAGAATGATATGAGATCCAATTTTCTATTTTTGATGTCCAGACCAGTTTGTGGTATTTATGCATATGTGTATATGGATACATATGGCCCCAACACTGCATTTATGCGTGACTAGTAAAGCATATTTTCTATGGTAGAGCCCATCTCCCGCTATTGTTTGCACAGTAGCTTATAATATGCACCGTGATGCCCCATTGTCCTTTTACTGTTTACTGACTTTATAATTTGTGAAATTAAGTTATGAAAAAGCTGTATTTTGTTACTATTCAAATATTGTTAGAAAAAGAGATATAGAAGACGTTTTGTCCAAGAAATATATTACCATAGTGTTGCTATGAATATGTCTGTTTACCTTATTTTGGGGAGGGATGACAGGGATATTTTCGTTCTTCCTTTGTTGTTGATTTGCCATCTGACAGTATATCACTATTGTTCTATATACAACTTTCTTACGTGGCAATAAAAGATGACTTCTGTAAAAATGCTCCTCTCTTTGCCTTACTTTCCTGTCTCGTTTTATTCTCTTTTGTTTCTTTGTCCTTTTGTCCTCAGGAAGCGATCCTGTACAGTCCTTCAGCTCTTCTTTATTCCCCCCTGCTTCTTCTCTTCATATCTCCCCTCCCACTTTCCTCCTCTCTGTTTCCCGTGGCTCTCTACTTCCCAGCAAACATTTAATGTAGTGGATTGGACTAACTTTGAAAACACATTTATATATAGCAGCAAAATTGAAGCAACGTTCTGTCTCACAGATGTCAATTCAAACAAATTCCAAATCAGTTTTTCCTATTCCTGTCCATTAAATGCTGCTAAATTAGCTCCTCTCCTCTCCTCTCCTCTCCTCTCCTCTCCTCTCCTCCCCTCCCTTCCCCTCCCCCTGCTGCTTCTCTCCGTGCATGCAGAGCTGAAGCCAGAGAGTTAATGTGTCCTTGGGCTTCAAACAGAAGATCACTGCCAGACAGAATCAAACCTACTGTTTTGGTTGTAAATATTGTTTTGGTTTTTTTACCTTCAAATGAACCTAGGTTAAAATTTTCTTTTAAAAATACCACCTTTTAACTGCACACAAATGTTGCCTTCACACCCATCCGAGTACAAATACACACCAGACACACGCATTCCCACAATGTGAGTTTACACTAATTACTCAGGCTGCCAGTGCTATTGGCAGAGAGGAAACAGTCCAGGGAATTTGACTCAAAACAAAGCAAACCTGCTTTTCCTCCCACTCCCCTGACAATCCCTCTCTACCGTCCCGAATCCTGCTCAGCAGAGTGGAGCTGCACAACAAGAGCTTTCTGTGTGTTTTTAAGCCATCTGGCACTGATCCCTACTTCAACCATCAGGGGCATCATCACCATCATCACAGTCATCATCATTGTTTGGTACTAGTTTTTGCTGTCACTGGGATTTTTTTTTTCATCAATCTTGCCAACAGCACTGTCACGATCAATACATCATCATCATCAACACATTATGATCAGCACTGTCGTCATCATCCTTCAATCACCCTCACTGTCACCTGCCCAGTCTGTTAGCTATAATCATGATAGTGATAAAATGATTAAGTTTGATTGTATAATCAAAGTTATACAAAACCAATGTTGCAGATGAGTATTGATGTTTAAAGTGGAATAATATGTACTCTTTTCCTGCTTTAGTCAGCAATTCAGTCCGGAATCAAAAAATACACCCAGGTTTTTCCTCACAGGTGTGACGTTGGCGTGATCTGTGCGTGCAGGTGTAACCCACTTCACTCTAGGTTCGGGAGGAGCTAAGTATTTAGTGCAATAACCACAAACACAACACGAGCAACACAAGTGAACTCAGTCAATTGTAAACTTTAGCTGGCTTATGAATAGCACCGGCTGGCATCAGATTTATAAAAATAATGAAAATAACAAACTGGGCCCTTTAAACCGAAAGACATTGTCCTTAATTGTGTCAATAGTCTTTTAAAGATTTGGTTTCGGTTCAGTGATGACCTCAGTTAGTGTGTATTGCCTTCTTGTTGAGTTTTCCGCACACTTATGGGGTTCAATTCCTCATATGAATGAAATGACATAACGTGAATAAAACTTTATTACATTGACTCATCCGTGAACATGATTTCTGCCTGAGTAACGTCAGACAGATTTTCATCGACACTGGTGGTTGTTTAACAATAAAGACAACAACTCCCACGATCCCACGCTACTTCACGACGTCATCAAACTACGTCTTTTGTTATTGTTTTGATTGAGAGACCCCTAGCGGCAGAAATGACATACTGTGCGTTTAAAATCACCTCCAATGATAATTTTAGAGTCTTTGAAATTATATAGGGATGTGAAGAATCTGTGAAGGGAGTCAGATTAAAACTGTTGATGTATGATAATGAATCTGTTGTCTGGGTCAGTCTCGGTCGAGTTATGAATTAATGGGACTTTCCTATGAATCAATCTCTTTGTATTGAATTATAAAGAGCAGAGAAAACCTGACTGAATTCTGGTGACTTAAATCTTTAAACTTTTTTTTAATAATCTGCACTAATCTCACTTATCTGCTGAATCATTACATTTCACTGCACGGCACATCAATTATGTAGTGAAAACAGCAATCAGCTTTTCAGAAATGGCATATGTTATTCTCATGGCCCGGGGCAGAAAAAAACAGCGTCTCTGAAAATGAACCATTCCCTTCCAAAGCTTCAGACCAGGAGGAGTCAGACGCTAATCTGTGAAGAGAAAGCAATGTACAGCCTGGAGGGATACCACTGACAGTGACGCTGGGACTCACTTTGTCGTCTCTTACACTGTTTGTTTGAACTTTGAGATCCGACGGAGCTTCGCTTCATAACTTAGTAAAGTGTCTGTTTGAAATTAGAAATGTGATAGTCAGAATATATCATGCTTGATTCTGTTGAGCCCCCCCCATTTCACCAGTTCATCTTTTATCCTGCATTGCAAATTAGGATGCCTCTAAGAAAACTGGGAATGGAAGAAAATATTATGACCAAAAAGAGGGTTTAAAGAATCCAGAGCTAAACGTTTGACATTCTGCAAGTTAAAGAGGTAAGGGAAATTTATTATCAGAAATAGACACACTGTGACAAAAAGACAGAAAAAAATTAAAGACGCAAAGAAGCATCTTTGACAGTCATTTTTTTTATGGAGCGATCCTGCATTGTAGATGAGGAGGCTTCTAAGCAAGTTGTGGATGAAAGAAGGAAAAAGAAATATTAAGAAAGACAGAGTTTAAAGAATTCAAAGCCTGACAGTTGAGGTTCTCCAAAAATTATTATAAAAAATAGACTTGCACAGATTAGAAGAAAGGGAAAGGAAAGTTCGGACAAAGAAAGAAAACAAGAAAGACAATAAACTAAATAATAAATGCAGAAAACAGTTTAAATAAATAGATGAATACATAAAAACACACATATATAAGCTACAGTACAGCACTGGGACATCTGACGCACACGCCATGGCACAGTTTTAACCATCAAATTTTATGGCAGTTGTGAATCATCGCCCCAATCATCTAAATAATCCTTTTTACCTTTTCCCCTCAGCTCTGATTTCCCTTTGTGGCATTTCTCCCATCAGACACACACAGAAAATGCAGCTGCCGTCTGAGCCACAGCAGCTCTGACCTTTAACCTTTTACTGTTAGTGGCTTATATTGTAGCTTATATAAAGACATCAGTGTCATACATGTCACCGTAGATGTACAGCTGAAGTCGAGCAGCGTAACTAAAGTCAGAGCCGGGCCTGTCACGGTGTGAACGCTGCACATCAAAGTGTTTTTTCTCTCATGACCCTGCTACAGCAAATTCTCTCATGCAGAAGACGCTGTATTATGGGACTACCATCTACACAAAGTTCAATGAGTCATCTTGTCAAAAGGATTGACTGGCCAGTCACCCTGGAGACTTTTTCTCTCCTTCACTCTTTCTCTCTCTCTGTCAAGATAATATGGTATTCTAACACACAGAGAGACAGAGTGGGCTCTGGGCTCTCAGGGATAAAATGCACTATGCTTAGCTAGGCTCCTCTCCATGCTCTTTTGAAGGGTATATAATGTGGAGTAATTGAATAAATAAGTTCTTCTTTTTATACCCTTCTTTGTCAGACTCTGCGCTTGTTCAAACTCCAAACACAAACATCTTGCAAGTATAATTGAGAAGCAGTGTGTATGGTGTGTGTGTGTGTGTGAGCCTTTTTCTTGTGGAGTACATATAGTATATCTTTGTGAGGGCCATTTTGGATTTTAGATATTCAGAGTAAAGACATGTTTTGGCATAAGGCATGTAACATATTAAGGCGCAGGAGATAACTTAAACAGAGGGAGTGAAAACAGAACCTGCACAACAAAACAGTTACATGACAGTGTAGATGCAGTGATGAGTATGTTTATAAAATGAAGTAAGGGAATTAGGAATTGGTAGAGAATTGCAGTGGTATGTATGTGTGTTGTGAGGGTATGGAAGTGAACCAACAGCAGTCCATGCTCACTTATTCAAGCACATTCAATCTTTACTATCTAATATAAATCTAGGTCTTAGCCTTGGGGTTAACATTACAATTAGGATTAAGATCTGTCTAAATTATAGCTTTAATACAGATTTACCAACTATACCTGTAAGCAGGTTTACTGGGGTCCAAGCACTCAACACAACATGGAACCAACAGTGTACCGGCTAGGAGCAACCAGGAGTATGAGGCCATTACTGAATAGGTCTGAATAAGGCTCATGCGTAATGTAAGTTTTGAGGAAAGGCAATAGTATAAACATATGGTTAACATTCTAGTTAAAGCTGCAACAATCAATATTTTTTATGTCAATATAGGAAAAAAATAACTACATGTAATGTAAGGGGTCACTTGTAGTGACAAACCCACAGATAACTATCACCCGACTGCAGTTCCCCTCAGCTCTACTGAGCATTTTGGCAACTTTACCATTTTGATTCACTCCTACTGCAACCAAAGCATAAATAGGATTAATGGCACCCAACACTACAGTAGGTTATTTGACTATGAAATGTATGTGTTTTTAAAATCACATGGTGAAATTAATGCATGTAACAGGACTCCTGTCCATGGTATACCATGACTAACCGTGTAGAATTGATTTTCTGTGGAAATGTTCCTGCTGAGCATGCAACAGCATCACTCAGGAGAACTGCAATGCATACAAAGTGCAACCACATGTTCCCCAGGTGTAGCAAATAAAAATCCACAGTTGAACACAGGAATGTCCCTGTCATGATACTTTTGTTTTCATAGGCGTTGGTGTCAGGGTTTGTTTCACCAAAACTGCAACAAACCAACAACATCACACTGATTCTAAAAAATAAAACTGTTCTGGACAAAGCCGTCAACTCCACATCTATCCCCTCTATTAACACATTACCCTGTGAGATAGCACATTCTGATTTTTTTCCAGTAGACAAATTACTCTGACTGTGGGTACAGAGAGGAACGGTGCTGTCTAAAACAAAATGGACGGCAGCAACAACCACACTTTAATCATAGATCGATTTTACGAAGGAGACGAGCGCGAGCTGCCGCCAGGGGTCAAGCAGCTTCCCCGGGGTAAGAGTGAGCGGGACAGACAGACGTCCTGCTAACAGGAGTGAGAGAGAGAGAGCTAGCGATGCACCTGGACACCAGATGGTTCATCAGCAGGTCTCTCTTTGTCCTCACTGACAGGAAATGGATCGCTGAGGGCCAGACTGTTACCTAATTACTACAGGACCACACACACACACACACAAAATGCAAACAAAGATAGACTTACAGTCACACAAACCTGCACACATGCCTGCACACGCCTTTGCGTACACACA